>JAJOOR010014792.1:0-30628 GCA_036250505.1 Solanum acaule
GCTGGCCACAAGCATGAATTAAGGAGATTAGACAGAAATCTGACCTACCTAGGAGATAGATAATTTTGTTTAATTTAGAAAGGGTGGCGGGATGGGAGACTAATCTTATATGCAAGTCAAAGTATACCGATAGCTCCTATGGAAGATTTTCTAATAACATGGAATACTTACGGGGCAAAAAGAAGAATGTCATCTAGAGGGCTATTTTACCTAAGAATGCTTCAAAATAAAAAACCGGAGAGCGGGGAGAGGTGAGAAGAATAGCAGCATACAATTACAAAGTAGGTTACTATTTTATGCAACTAGTTTTCCAACCTTAGCACATAATGATGCATGTTCCTTTCCAACTGATACCACCTTTTTCCTTAAAGCTTCTAACTTTCCCAATACCTGCAAAAGTGTAGTTACTTAGATGTAAGACATGAGAGGGACAAACCAAAAATATTGAAATAAATATCTAGGGTAGAGAAGAAAAGGAAAAAAATGGATACACATCTTCTTGCTTTTTTTTCTTTTTTGAGAAGGGAAAAAAGATGATAGTTCTATTGATAGGGAAAGACAAAAAAAAGAAGCCATACAAGAACGGAGAAAAAAATGATGTACCACTAAACGTTGACACCTCAATTCACCAGAAAAATCACAGAGTTACATACATTAGTTTCTCTTCTCAATCAATTAACTCAAAATTAGCACGGTGCCAGCATTACGTCCCAAATGTTGAACAAAATGTAATAAAGATAAACTTCAGATAAATTTAGAGTTTCAACAGTTGAACCTTTCATTAAAACATGCAAGAAATGAAAACCATAAACCTCCTGAGAGGGGTTGAGGATATCTAAAATGCTAGTTTCAATGATTATTGAAACATAAAGCCAGACCCTGAAAATCACTCCATCCAACTGAAGGACCCAACAGAATCATTTCATGTCTGTCTGTCAAATATACGTGTCAAATAACTTCACAAACTCAAAGCTTTACTTAGGTTAGCTAAAAACGACATAAAACACAACAAACCCCAAGATATATGCTCCTAGCATTGATCCTTTTTTTCTTCTTTACTATCTTTTAATTTTCAGGACAGAGACATTTAAGACTTCCAATTTAACTACATGTACTTTTCTGAAGAGTCAAAAAATCATTTTTCAAAATTCAAAGCTATTTCCCTGCAGGAAAAGTTACTGATGACCTAAATTTCCCTGAAATACCATTATTTGGAACAAGATACTAGAGTGATTGAAAGTTACATCTTCATAGTTTCCATCTCCAAGCGTTAACTCAATCAAAGATCTTTCATAAGGGTGCAAATATTTTTTGTTTGGGAAGTTCTCTTTGTATGTCCTCAAGGGCACAGCCAACTCCTGCATATACAAAATGAATCAAAATGAATGATAAATGTAAATTCTGTTTCGTATGAGAATATCAAAATTATAGATGTATCCTCCAATGAGAAGCATTAGTCTGTTTGAGAATCTCACCTTCATTAATGCATCGAGTTGTTTTGCGCCTTTATTTCTCTCACGTTTTGCAGCATTAGCAATGCCTGTTAAACATTTTAACTAAATGCGATAATTCCTTTCATTTGTGCATGCTTGAGTCAAGTACAAGAATTGATACTACAATGATGAGGTGGAAGTAAAAAGTACATATATGCAGAACACGAGATTACCCTTTGTAGGCGAGACCCTCCTTGCTTTCCTTAGTGCTGAATGTAGAATATCTACAGACGGCATTACCATTGGTAATTTTTGAAATGCACCTACATTTTCTACCTTAGGTGTCAATTTTTCCTACAAAAAAATGAGTAGTCGCATACACTTTCAATGTGAACAATAAAAGAACAGCATTCATTCATAGAACAGGACAGAGGTAATTCACAGTAACTATCCAACTATAAAAATTAATTCAAATGGTACTAGAAATCTAAAAATGAAAGTAAAGGAGTAGCTATACTTTGTTTTCTTGTTGGTTCTGTGGATTTGATACATAGCTTCCTTTAACAATTGCATACGTAGTAGTTTGCATTTGCTTACAAAAACATGACATTGGATACATAACACGTACAGGAACCAAGTACAGACCTGCACCCCGCAACCACACATTTGTTATTGGAGAAATAGACCAAACAAAAAGTTCAATCATCAAATCCGTACCAAAATTCATGCTATTTCAAAATCTCGTGTTAGACCAATATAAGTACATAGGGAGACTATATAGAGAAATCAAATTGTCTCCAAAATGCACGGAGTAACAACAATCCGGAACAAAATTGTGTTTTAGGTTTAATTCACTGCATTGAAAAACACAAAACGGTACCTTTGGAAAGCTTGGAACGGCCGAAAAACAGTGATGAGGACGGAACTTGCCATAGCTGAAGAAGACCTGAAGTACCGCTCATATCTCTCTTAGCGCTGAGCTCTGAATATCCCCAAGAAAAAAAAAAGGGACTGGCGGTAGTGGTACTCGCCTTGAACAAAATAACGATTTTCAATATAACACAAGATACAAATTTATCATTAAAAAAAAGGGCAAAATATTTGCTTATATTATTAGGTCACTAAAGTAAGATAAATTTGATGGTGCAAATATTTTTTATATTTTCAATGTATATAAATTATAAACTTTATAACCGGGATTCGTGAACCCAACCAGACCCATTTATGGACGTTTCAAAATTGGGTGCTACCTTTTCTATCGTGTTGGGTACCATCGTGATAATATTCACAAAAGGAGATATGATTTTTATTTTTATTTTTTGTATGTTCACAAAAAAGAATTCAAGTTCATCTAGCTCATGTAGCGTACAATATCAAAATAACCAACTTATTATAAATGAACAACTAGGAGGCTTCGTTCAAATGTCTTCCTTATAAAATTGACAAGTAGGAAGGATACAAAATTGACAAGTAGGAACAAGAGGGCTTCGTCAGTTTACAATTTTAGGCAAGTCAAAAAACTTTTCTTTCAAGTCGAAATATTATATCACTTTTTACATTTTTTTGCATAGAACGTTTCTACATTTCTGCTTATTATGAAAAAAGTTTGCATGGAACATTTCCGCTTATTATGAAAAGTTTGCTAAGAGAACAAGGTCTCGTTATTCATCCCTTTAGCATTACTCGCATTTACTCGCCTTTGAGGAGTTACATCTTATACAACGTGTACTCGTCTTTGAGGAGTTATTACATCTTATACAGCGTCGTCAGGTATACGTACAAACGTCAACTCAATAGTCAATATTTGAAAAGTGACAACTTACTTCAACTATATTGCAACAATCAAATTCAATCTCAAACAAAATAACGAATTGCAATTAAAAGAAATTCTAATGTAAATTGGTGCATTCTACGAGTTTTAAATCTAATTTAAAAGTTTTAGATGAGATCGAGAAAAACTAACCGAATAAAAAACATGAAACGTAGTAATTAAATCTACTTCTTTTCTTTAAAAAAAGAAGAGAGTGTTACAATTAAATCTGGTAGCTAGTAACTTAATTAGGTAATTAATTATTTTATCTCTCTTTTGAATTTGAAAAACACAACAGCCCAACCTATATATAATATTGTCTTTAATTTTTGTGTTGATTGGATGAGTTAAGGTGTCGTAAATTAAGGAATTGAGAGAAATATTCTAGGTAGAGTAGTTACTTGGAGGAATATTTTGTGTAATTTATTAACATTTTGTGTTTTCCATCTAGGATTTTCAGTCTTATTAACAATTCTATCTATATCTTTAAATAATTACGTATTTTATTAATTTTTGCTATCATATACTATAATAGGGAGAGAGGCAAGCGAGATCGCCATATATTCCATATATATGCTAATTACTCTAAATATATGTATATGTATGTATCTTGTGTGATTCACATGTAGATATATAGGAGAGTGGCGAGCGAGATGAGAGGTGAGTGAAATTTGTTTTGTATCTCAGATACATGTGAATCACTTGGTTGTAGTGTACCTAGAACAAATTATACCTAATTTTGACCTCATGTATTTCGAAATACATGTATCTAAACGCACCAAAATCTGGTAAGATTCATAATATTACAAACTAGCGTGTATCTAAGTAATTAGCTCCTAAACTAGTGAGATTTAGGTGAGTTTCACAAACGAAAAAGTCAAAAATGTTCAACTGTTCAACCTCTATTATATATATATATATTAAAAATTATTTTTAATCATGTATAAACAGTATAATTTTCCATTACTCGGTCAAGAAAGAAGTGAAAATTATCTAATTTAAAATGTTATTTAAATAAATTTTCATTTAATTATTATATGTCTGAGTCGTGTTATTCATATAATTTTTTATTTTAGTTAAAATGTATATTTATTTGAGAAGCATTATGACAATAGCTATTTATTGAAATAACAAGATTTCATATTATCTTTTCAAACAAACAAGACTACAAGTTCTTCTAATAAGTTTCCTTTAATATAGGTCCTTGTATCTCTTGCAATACACATTTTAAAAATAATTACTTCCATTTCAATTTGTTTAACTAGATCAAACTAATTAATATTTCATGTCAATTTACCTATTTAAAAATTATATAAAAAGTACTATATAACTCAACAAATTGGGTCAATCCTTAAAAAATACCCATCATAGCCCTTTAGCAAATTGGGCCAATCCTTAATATGTAGCCATTAATGAACCAGGGCGGGTCCAAGCTAACTCGGCCTATTATTTAGTCAAGATAATTAATTACTCATATTGCAACAATCAAATTTAATCTCAAACGAGATAACGATTTGTTGTAATTTTCTTTCTAATCTCAAACGACATAACGGTTTGCTATAATTTTCTTTCTAATATAAGTTGGTGCATTGTATAATTATGACTCTAATTTAAGGAAGAATATAGGAGAGTTTTGGTTTAAAAAAAAATATTGTAGTTTTTTTTTTTGTTTTTAAAAAGGAAATGTAATAACTAATTTTTCGCTAATAATTTAATTAGATAGTTAAATTTTCTCTCTCTTTTGAATTTGAAAGATTCCTAATTCAAATGAAATTAGGATTGTATTAATTTCTTCTGTATACTTCTAACAACCCAACGTATATATGTATATATAGTCTTTAATTTTTATATTTTGTGTAATTTATAACATTTTGTGTTTACATCTAAAAATATACACACAAAAAAGTCAAAGAGGTTCATGGTTCAATATCTATTATATATATATATATATATACACATTAAAAAATAATTTTAATCATGTATAAATAGTATACATTTTCTACTCTCCACCATTACTAATTACATTGTCAAGAAAACTAACAAAGAAGAAGTGAAAATTACATAATTTAAAATGCTATTGAAATAAATTTTTCATTTAATTATTATATGTATGAGTCGTGTTATTCAGATAATTTTAACTAAAATGTATATTTATTTGACCGTAGCTATTTTATTGCAATAATAAGTTTCCTTTAATATTGGTCCGTGTATCTCACAGTTAGTTGTAATACCCATTTTTAAAATAATTACTTCTATCTCAATTTGTTTGACTTGATCAAACTAATTAATATTTCATATAAATTTACATAATCAAATGAGCAAGACGTCAATCGTTTGTAGGAACGTGTTAATCTTAATCTTAATCATTTAGATTTGTTAAAAATTCTAACTCAACTGAAATTTCTAAATTCTGGTCTAATTTAACTAGGTAATTATAATGAGGTGTAACTCTTTTGAATTTAAAAGAATTCTAATTTAGCTGAAATTACTATAATTCTGTTTCTTTTGACTTATCTCTAACGCAACTCTTTAAGTATATGTATACCTCTTTCATTTTACCTTTTTTGACATCTTTTTCTATTGTATTGATGCAATGAACAACCACAACAATGAAGAAAACAATGAAGAAATCAATAGAAAGAGGAAGAATTTTCATACTCATTTTGAAAATCGTTGCGAAAATCTACTAGAAGATGATGATGATGAACTCTTGAAACTTTCATTAATGACACCCTTCCGTTCTACTAGACCTCGAATACAACCTCGTGAAAATCTCAAATCTCTCCCATCACCACTCACACTTGAAAATCTCGAATCGAGTACTTTGAATCTCCAACAACTCACGATTTTAAAACCAACCATGATACCAAAAGAAACTGTTCAGCGTAAAAGACATAACTCCTTAAAGCTAAAGCCAATTCCGGGTAATGCTAAAGAGGTGAAGATCGAGACTGTCATTCCTCCATTTCCTTGGGCAACAAACTTAATAGCTACCGTCCACACATTGCAATACTTGTTATCCAAGCAACTTTTCATGATAAGCGGAGATGTTCAATGCAAGAGATGTGAGAGGAGATACACTATGGAATTCGATTTGAAAGAAAAGTTTGTTGAGATTGGATCTTACGTGATGAAAAATAAGACTTTTATGAAAGAACGTGCACCGTTTATTTGGATGACTCCTCTTCTTCCTACTTGTCAATTTTGTAAACAAGAGAATAGTGTGAAACCAATTATTTGTGCAGATAAGAATAAGATAAATTGGTTGTTTCTGTTACTTGGTCAGATGTTGGGATGTTGCACACTCGATGAACTTAAGTTTTTTTGTGAACATACTAATAATCATCGAACGGGTGCAAAGGATCGTGTTCTTTTTTTGGCATACCTAACATTGTGCAGGCAAGTCGATCCAACTGGTCCATTTTATCGTTGATACCCGATCAGGACGCGTTTCGTTTTCCTTGCATTATGAATTTGGTATTTTTTTTATCGAATGATGATAAGATTTTAGTATGTTTTTTCTTTTTAATTCTGTTTGTTTGTTAATGATAGAAGCAATTTATTTTTACTTGTAGTTAAGTAACATTTGTTAAATTTATTTCTACTTGTAGTTAAGTCACATTTGTTAATGATAAATGCAATTTATTTTTAGGTCGCATTTATTCATTTTTACATTACGGTTATGCTTCCGGGTTGGCCTAGGTTGTGTATTGACATTGGAATCTCGAAATTCCTATCATTTATTTTTGTTATTGCAATGAAAGATGTAATTAAGCTAATTATGTCAACAAAAATTTGTTACATACACAATTGAGTAATTATTGATAGACCGATCAAGTCATTTAGTTCTTAATACCAATCGATATGACTTATATAATTACCAAGTGATGGAGTGGCCTTAACTAGATGTCTTGATTCGAATTAGGATCGGTTGTTAATCATTCTTAACCAAATTTCTTATAGATTCGAGTCCTGGAATTGCCTTTGTTATCTTAGAGATTCGAGTCTCGAGTCTGAGTTGACTTTTTATCATCAAATTATTTCTTGATGCCGTTGGTTTGTAGGTTAGAGATTGCCATTCGTTTGTATGTTATATATAAATATTTTTTAATTTTGTGGTCTTAAACTTGTCGTGTGGAAGTTAAATTTAAAAATTGACAAAAAAGAAAGAAACATTCTTTAATGTTTCGAAATGAACTAAAAAAAAATACACAATATAATTTATTTTTTATTAAAAATACTTAGAATAATTCTATTATTACTAAAAAAAAATGGGGGCCCTCAAATTTGGTGGCCTAAGACGAATACCTCATTTATAAACACAATGAGCCGCCCCTGATATAACTATTATTACGGATGTGTGATAATGACTGACAGTAATGCTTGACAACGGAGGTGATTGTGATGACAAAGGTGAGGTGGTTGGTGGTTCACGATTGTGTCGAAGAAGTCAAAGGAGGTTAAACATCTACCATAAATACGAAAGAAATAAGGAATTTTAAAAATATGTATAAATAGTGTAATTTTTCGCCGAGGGGTTCATCCAAAGCCCCTCAGCCTTATGTGGCTCCGCCCCTAATTGCCAACGGTAGTGATGGTTGTCAATGGTGGTGGTGGTGGCAGCAGAGGTAGTTAGTGGTGGTTTGTTGGTGATTGTGTAGATAGAATGGTGATGAAAATTATTCACAAAAATATTTCTTAATGATATTAAGAACTGTTCATACCAAAGAAGTGTTTAGATGTTAATGTAAACAAATACACTTGAGGACTTAAGGTCCTTATTTGTCAAATTCATACCTTCATCAAGTGCAACAAATAAGACCCAAAAACTATATATATGTTGTAAGGCCTTACCAAAAACACACCCAACGACATGTTTAAAGAGTCTAACATGCATAAACTAAAAGTAGACATTAGTATTACCTCAGTTGTGAGATTGCCTCCAAATGTTTCAGAAGACTCCATGACACCATTTTCTTCAATGCTCTTAAACATTAATATAGAATCTATAATCAATCCATGCTTTACAACTATCTGTTTTACTACACCTTTAGGCCTATTATAGAGCGGGCGCTATCACACACCAAACTGATGGTTACATAAAATGAGACTTTTCGTCATTACTTAACGATTAATTTAAACGATACCATACAAAATATAAACATGATATTTAAACTAACAATAAAATTCAACAGGTAACAATTACCATCCAAACAAGATGTTACTGATCAATATACTTAAAAGCTTATCTACATAAGCTAGCTCGAATTGATGAGATAGTGTGCCTACTAAGAAGGTAAATTTATGCTTGTTGGCATAACATACAAACCAATAGCATCAAGAAATAAGCCTGAAAATCCATGGAATCCAACAACAACCCCACCTTGCATAATAAATGAGAAGTTGGTATCAGTTTCAATTACTGAACCCATAGGGCCATGATGGCTAAGGTTAGTGTGAACCTTGATGGATTTTATTATAAGATAGGGACCATAGAGTCCATATGTCCCACTTAAGCCTGCAAATACTCTGAAGGACTGTCTATATTGATCTACAAAAATTCAAGAAAAAACTAATTAGCCTTATTAACAAGGAGAATATTGAATGATGGTTAGGAACAAAGGAAAAAATTATTTCACTTGATATATATATATATATATATATATATATATAAAACTCATTCTCAAAGGTGATATCGATTAGAAAAGATCTTGAATATGGGATACACTGATCCTAGTTGGTGGTAGTTGACGGCAATGCTAGATGTGATGGTGGAAGTGGTTAATAGTAAGGATCAAACACTATAGTGGTGGTAGTGGTTGATAGTAAAGATCAAACACTATAGTGGTGGTAGTGGTTGATAATGGTGGCGACAATGGATATAATTATAATGATATTGAGGTGGTAGATGTGATAGTGACTGATAGTAATGGTTGACAATGCTGGTAGTTGTGGTGACAAAGGTGGTTGGTTCTAGGCGATAGTGGTGAAATCGGGATTTTCACTAAGTGGGTCAAAATATAAAGTAAAGACATGAAGAAGCCAACGGAGGTTCAACATCTACTCTCTCTCTCTATATATATATATATGTGTGTGTGTGTGTGTGTAAGAAATAATTTAAAACTATGTATAAATAATGCAATTTCCCCCAAAGTGGTTTCATCCTAACCCCCTCGACATTACTAGACTACAACCCTAGTTGTTGACGGTAATGGTGGTTGTGATGGTTGATGTTTAGTGCAGTGGCCAGTGATTGTGTGGATAGAATGGTAGTGAAAATTACTCACAAAAATACCACTTAATGATATTAAGATCTATTTAGATATTCATTAAGTGCAAACAAATAAGATCTAAAAACTATGTTGTTTAGGTCTCTCCAAAAACATCGCCGCACACATATCATGATCCAATGACATGTTTAAAGAGTTCGAACAACATACACTAAAAGAAAAACATTAATGTTACCTCAGTCCTAAGATGGCCTCCAGAACCACCAAATGTTTCAGAAGACTTCATGACACCATTTTCTTCAATGCTCTTAAACATTATAGAATCTATAATCAATCCGTGCCTTACAACTATCTGTATTACTAAACCTTTAGGCCTATAATTCCAATGACTTCCTCCAGAACCTCCCCATCTCTCAACACCAATATCTCCACTCTCTAATTTCACTTCTCTAATAATAGATGTTTCTCCTTCATTTATATCAACACCAATAGCTCCACTCTGTAAATTCACTTCTCTAAAAGATGTTTCTCCTTCATTTATATCATGCAAAACTATACCATAAGTTGTTAAACTTTCTGTGAGACTTTTTATTCTCTTGTTTATCTTTCCTATATCCGACCCTATTTTGTACCTTGGAATAACCTCTTTAACAACATTAGCTAACATTGTACAGAAACAATAAACAGTGTCTTCCTCGTTTGATCTCTGTATTACCTCAGCAGCAAACTTCTCAACTACGCCCTCAGCATCTTGTGCAAGGTCTCTAATTTCATCAGCCCAATTTTTTACTCTTTCTCCTTTCTGTTTTCTTGTATCAACGTCTTTCAAGAATGCTCGCATACGTCCCAGCTCTGTAACAAGTTCTCTTACTTGTTCATTCAGTCCATATAGGAATATTGCTTGTTCTGTGATTTTGATATTGCTTTGGTTATAGCAGCCTCAGCCATTTCAAGTGTTGTCCTGGATATTTCGAGAAGTAAACTGATCATATGGGATGAAACATGAGGCTAATATGTTATCTTGGTGTCCTTTGTTGACTTTGTCTTCCAGTCGCTCAGCAAACAACGACGACAAAATACTCAGTGTAATCCCACAAGTGGGGTCTAGGGAGGGTACGTAACCCACCCTTAGGAGGTAGAGAGATCTTCGAGTCGCTCAGAGACATTAGAAATAAAACAAAAACTAGCAGAAACTGAAAAAACTATACCATCAAATGTGAGTCCCTGTTGATTCTTTCTTTTCAACAATTTCTCTTAAATCTTACAGCCAATGCTCACTTTTGACAAACTTAAAACTCCAATACTGTTAAGAAAGTATATTTAAGGGATTATTTTAAGCCTATCCCAAACATAATGAACCATTTTGTATTTTCTCTACTGGATACTAGGACCACTCAAGTTACATCACAGAGACAATGGTACAAGGTTGTATTAATGGGCATAAGTTGTAAGAAAGTAAATGACAGAACATGTGTGGTTTGGTAGTTGGTTACAATTATGCAAGTTTAGTAATGTAGGGATTAGTTATGAGTTCATCTATATTATATTTTATGCAGGTTTTAATTATGCGGAGTTATGTTATTCATGTATTAGTTGTTTCACTTTTTATCCTGCATAAAATAACACATAGATACCCTTATAACTTAAACATGTATTAGCCATGCGGCTTTCTAAATTTCAAACTGTAACATCCGGCAATTTAAAATAGCTATGAAGAGGCTTAGAATTGGAAATAGTCATTTTTTGGAAAGAATTTAAAAATCTGGAAAAAGTGGTTTAAGTATGGGAAAAAGTGAGTTTTTGGCCAACTTTGAATAGTCATAACTCCTAGCCCAGGATGAGTTAGGTGTAGTTCCAGCTATGTTTGCGAAGCTCATGGAATGATCTTTCCAACGCCGCTGAGTTTGCTCGATTCCGAGTTTGTATGAGTGAGTTATCCCCTTTGGAAGTTGGGCTGTTGGTACAGGGAAGTCAGCCCGAATTTGTAAGGGTATTTTGGTCTTTTCCCTAACCAATTCTTTTGGTTATATTAAAGGTGTTAGACTGATTTTTAGATCAGTTTTTCCTTTTTATAAAGAGTGAGAGTGAGGGTTTGTGAGTGAAGAGGAGAAGAAGAGGAGAAAGAGAAGAACAAGCAAGGATTTCGTCGTGGATATCGTCGGGGGTGATCCCTATTCAGGTATGTGAGATCATAGTGTTGGGTTGGTTCTTTCCCCCACACGCCAAACTCGTTTTAATTCCGAGAAAAGATTGGTTGTGTTTGTTGAAGTTGTTGGTTGTGTTGTTGAAGTTTCTTGTTGGTTTGGTGCATGTTTCCAGTTGTGATTTCGAGTTGAATCTATTGTATAGTAAGGGGCTTTATGATTTTAAGTGTTTGGGGCTGGAAACTTTGAAGTTTAGGAGGTTTAGAGTTGGTAAAAGGAAGGAGGAAAGTCGAGTTTTTCTGGAAAAGGGCTGGGGCGTCGCGCCTGCCAGCGCGCCCCAAAAGGGACTCTGAAGTCCAGCCCTTGGGGCGGCGCGCCTAGCAGAGCGCCCAGCAGGCCTCTCTGAGGTCTGAAGGCTGGCGCTCCGCGCCTCTCAGAGCGCCAAGGACGCCAACCTTTCCCATTCTTTCCCCACTTTTTCATGCATGTTCCTTGGTAATATACCTATGTTTTATAGTTGTTTCCAACACTCCAAAGTACGTCTAAACGTCAAGAACTCATCCATAAACATACCTTGAATCCATAATCCAATTCAAGGCGAGTTAGGATCAAAGTCAAGTGAAGTTAGAAGTCAAGTCTAGAAGTTAAGAAGCAAGTCAAGCAAGTCTTTAAAGTTTTTCAAGAGTCTTTAATGAACGTTTTAACTTCATTTTAAGGCTCGAGTTTCAAGTTAAGTAAAAAGTATAGAGTTTCAAGTTAAGCCAAGAGTATAGAGTCAAGTTCATTTCTCAAAAGTTATTAGGGAACTATGTATTCCCAAAGAAGTTTTAAAGAAATGTTTTCACATTTAAACAAGATTGGAGACTGAGATTTCCAAAGAGCCTTCGGGCTAGTTTTCCAGAAAAAGTAATCGCTTTCTAAATGAAGCAAGAGAGGAAACTGAGATTTCCAAGATAGCCTTTGAGCTAAGTTTTTAAGTAATTATCTCAAATTAGCAGGAAGAAATATGTTTTAAAAATATAAGAGCCAGTACATTTTTGGGAGTAGTATTGAGCACCGAATTGGGGGAGCATTCAAAAAACCCACAGCCCCCATAAAACCATGTAGCCATCATGGGTGAAGAGGTTCATACTTTTTAGATGAATCCTTTTCAAATTAGACTAGTGGATCCATTAGGCAGTTCAGGTCCTATACCTTTGGTCGGGTATAGGATGCTTTGGCAGCGTGAGGTTGATCGCTGTATCATCACTATAGCTCTTATATGATGGTTGTCGGTTAGAGAAACTCCCACAACAATTATTGTATTTTTATATACATCAGTTCATTGTATTTCTACATACATCTCAGGCTTATTGTATCTTTGTATACATACAGAGGTTATAACATGTTTTAAACAACTTTTCTTTATATTGCACTTGTTTTAAATTGCATTATATTGAAATGAGTCGGTCAGGTTGAGTTGAGTTGAGCCAGGTAAGCTTTTCAGTTTCTTTCAGATTTCCTTCTAGCTTATGTTGCTTAGTTTTCCAGCTCGCATACTCGTACATTCAATGTACTGATGCCAGTTGGCCTGCATCTTATTATGATGCAGACGCAGGTACCCAGGATCAGCATCCAGCACGCCGTTGATCTAGCTGAGCACTCCAGAGTCGGTGGTGAGCCTCTTTGCATTCCGGAGGACTCTGTTATTTTGTTCTCTTAGTTTTGCTTTATTAGGATGTTGCGGGGTCTGTCCCAA
This sequence comes from Solanum acaule, assembly GCA_036250505.1. Lineage (NCBI taxonomy): Eukaryota > Viridiplantae > Streptophyta > Magnoliopsida > Solanales > Solanaceae > Solanum > Solanum acaule. Next base: position 13,356 of record JAJOOR010014792.1, read on the forward strand.
CATCCATCTCGGTATTATAGAGGCTTCATAGACAAACAGTCAGTCAGTTAGTATTGAGTCTCTCATCGATGTATATGCATATATAAATATTCTATTTTGAGACTCGAGTTGCCTTTTGGCAGATTTTATCAGTTGGGTTGTTTTATAACCTTTCATTGCATTGAGTTATGCTGTTGAGTTAGGTTTCCACTGAGTTAAGAAAGCTAGGCCAAGGGTTCGCTTGGGGGCCAACAATGGTCTTTGAGTGTCGGCCACGTCCAGGGTGTAGGCTCGGGGCGTGACACAAACCAAACACTATATTGATTTTATACATGACTAATTCACCTACTAACCAACTACCAAATGTAGTATTACTTATGCAGGATTTAATACATGCATACCTCACCTCCAAATCAGCATCCTCGAGCTTACCAGCTCTTACTAACAGGTCTACCACACATGCACGATGCTCAAACCTGGGTTCAACCCCATAAACATTGCCCATTCTTTCAAATAGTGAAAGACTTTTGTCAACCATATGATGCTTCCGGTGTTGGCCTAGATTGTGTATTGATATAACAGAGTACAATTATTGCTTACGCTTCCTTGCAATATTTACCTCAAAATGAAAGATGTAACTAAGCTAATTGTGGCAATAAAAGTTGTACCAGCAAATTTGTTACATACACAATTTGAGTGATTATTGATCCACTAACCAAGACTTATATAATTAACATGATGGACGAGATTGGATACATATTGATGAGGCAACATGACACTATTTCGGTAATTATTGATCTATTGACCAAGTCAACTCTCTTTTTAAGCTTTTGTTTGGATGGTTATTAAGTATTGTTTCATAATGTATTAGTATTTTATTGTGTTATACTTTATCGTATTGTATTATTTTGATGAACACAACATTTAGATAGATTGTATCGTTCTTCGTTGTTACATCATACCACTCATCAACAATTTGAATGATAAAACTATAAAAAAAAAAAAAGACATAATGTTGCATATCAATAATTTGAATGATAAATCTATAAGAAAAGTAGGGGATGAGGTCTGATACTATAAAAAAAAAAGTAGGGTAAAACAAAAAATAGGATTATTAAATAATAAGTAAAGATAAAATGAGAAGAAAACATTAAGGTAACGACGCGATCATGCACCAAACTGATGGTTACATAAAATGAGACTTTTCATCGTTAACTAACGATGAATTTAAACGATACAATACAAAATATAAACTTGATATTTAAGCAAACAATACAATACAAGGGGCACGATCACACACCAAACTGATGGTTACATAAAACAAGACTTTTTATCATTACCTAACGATGAATTTAAACGATACCATACAAAATAAAATATGAACATAATATTTAATTAAACTAACAATACAATACAACAAGTAACAGTTACCATCCAAACATGATGTTATTGATCAATATACTTAAAAGTTTATCTGCATAAGCTAGCTCAAATATATATTGATGAGATAGTGTGCCTACTAAGAAGGTAAATTCATGCTTGTTGGCATAACATACAAACCAATGGCATCAAGAAATGACCCTGAAAATCCATGGAATCCAACAACAACCCCACCTTGCATAATAAATGAGAAGTTGGTATCAGTCTTAATTACTGAACCCATAGGGCCATGATGGCCAAGGTTAGTGTGAAACTTGATGGATTTTATTATAATATAGGAATCATAGAGTCCATATGTCCCACCTAAGCCTGTCAAATACTCTGAACGACGTCTGTCCATATTGATCCACAAAAAATCAAGAAAAAGCCAATTAGCCTTATTAACAAGGAGAATATTGAATGATGGTTAGGAACAAGACAAAAAAATTATTATTTCACTTGAAATATTGTAAGGGGTACTTGGTAGAGTGTATTAGGAAAAATAATACATGCATTAGCTTTGTGTATTTCTAATACCTTGTTTGATACTCTTTTCTAATTTATGTACTTACATACTTGCATACATGCAGTAGACCTAGAATCCATTTTTTTAAAAACAAAATTGTTGATATATAGTTTAAACTCATTCCCGAAGGCAATACTGATTAGAAAAAATCTTGTAAACGAGATACACTGATAAGACTTATACTAGTTGGTGGTAGTTGGCTATGGTGCTAGTTGTGATAGTAGAGATTGTTGGTAGTAGGAATTGATCACTGTAGTAGTAGTGATTGATAGTGGTGGCGGAGGTGGTGGCAACAACGACAGTTGATATAATTATAATTATGGAGGTGGTAGGTGTGATAGCGACTGACAGTAATGGTTGACAACGGTGATGGTTGTGATGACAAAGGTAGTGAATGATTGGCGATAGTGACAAAGCCAAGATTTTCACTGGGGGAGGCTCCACCCTAGTTGGTGAAGGTAATGGTGGTGCTTGTGATGGCAGAATTGATAAGTGGCGGCGGCTGGTGATTGTGTGGATAGAATAGTGGTGAAAACTATTCACAAAAATACCTCTTAATGATATTAAGACTTATTCAGACCAAATAATTGTTTAGATGTTAATGTAAACAAATGCACTTAATGGCTTAAGATTCGAACCATTTAGATTCAGACATCCATTAAGTGCAAGCAAAGAAGACCAAAAAGCTACGTTGTTAGGCCTCTCCAAAAACATCGTCAACGACATGTTTAAAGAGTCAGAACAACATAGACTAAAAGAAAGACATTAATGTTACCTCAGTTCTGAGATGGCCCCCAGAACCACCAAATGTTATAGATTCCATGACACCATTTTTTTCACTGCTCTTAAACATTATAGAATCTATAATCAATCCATGCCTTACAACTATCTGTATCACTAAACCTTTAGGCCTATAATTCCAATGACTTCCTCCAGAACCTCCCCATCTCTCAACACCAATAGTTCCACTCTCTAATTTCACTTCCCTAATAATAGATGTTTCTCCTTCATTTATACCAACACCAATATCTCCACTCTCTAATTTCACTTCTCTAATAATAGATGTTTCTCCTTCATTTATACCAACACCAATATCTCCACTCTGTAAATTCACTTCCCTAAAAGGTGTTTCTCCTTCATTTATATCATGCAAAACTATACCATAAGTTGTTAAACTTTCTCTGAGGCTTTCTAGTTTCTTGTTGATCTTTCCAATATCCCAGCCTATTTTGTACCTTGCAACAATTTCCTTCACAATATTAGGTAACATTGTACAGAAACAATAAGCAGTGTCTACCCTGTTTGATCTCTGTAATACCTCAACAACAAATTTCTCAACTATGTTCTCAGCATTCAGTGCAAGGTCCGTAAATTCAACAGACCAATTTTTGACTCTTTCTTCTGTCTGTTTTCTTATATCAATGTCTTTCAAGAATGGTCGCATACGTCCCAGCTCTGTAACAAGTTCGCTTACTTGTTCATCCACTCCATATAGGAATATTGCTTGTTCTGTTATTTTTGATATTGCTTTGGCTATGGCTGCCTCAGCCATTTTCAAGTGTTTTTTTTGGATATATGTAAAGAAATACAAGTCCTATGTATGAGATCAAGGATAGAGGTGTTGGTGAAATGGAAGTAGCTGATACTAACTTGATGTCCTTTTATTGACCTTATTTGGAGAATCTCAATAATTCAGTTAGTTCGCTAAGTTGGTTGGCTACCTGAATACCAAAAGAACAGAAACTGCAAAACTTGTAGTGAGTTCCTGTTGAATTTGTTTATACCGCTTACATTTAACAGCCAGAATTTATTAAACATATGACTAATAATATCATTTCAATATATCAGCACAAAAAATTAAGCATTTTACTAACCAATAGAAGAATAAATATTAGTTAGTACTATATATATAAAATAAGGGAATGAAATGAGAATAAAAGCAAGAGAAAGTTGATGCAACCCCACAGCAAACTTTGTCAACTGTGACTTTGCCTCAGCATTAACATAAAACTAAATAAAGTCATCGAGTTTTAAAATAAAACAAAAAACTGCAACCCGCACTTATTTACCCCATATCTTAAGTTCTTCCGTTGCACATATTCAGATGTGCATTCAGATTCACACGTCTTAATCTTAATGAAAACAATGAGGCCTAAATCTTTTCATTCATATCTTTGAAATAATACGTATTGTTTTGGAAAACACTTGAATTGAACCAAATGGTGTAAATAAACTATTAGATAGCTAAATCTCAGATGTTGGTATTTGAAAACACATCCAATTGCAAAAAGTGATAGCGTGAATAACAAAAAAAATTATCATTTCAATACATCAGCACAAAAAAAACCATTTTACTAACCATAGAAGAATAAGTATAACTAAATAAAATAAAGCAAAAAAAAGTTGATACAATCAAACAAACCAATTCTTCAGCCATGGCTCCGCCTCAGCATTATAAAGCCAAATCAGTAAACAAAAAAAAAAATTGCAACCTTTGCTGCATTGAATTTTTAAAAACTTACTAAAACCAGACCTGAACCGCACCCGCATAAGCTTCAACCTGCATCTCTTGTATAGGTTTAAACCCACCCGACCCATCACCATCTATATGTTGACGGAGATCAAAAGTGCTCACTGACAAATTTAAAAGATCCAAAACTGCTCAGAAGTACATTTAATGGACAATTTAAAACCTACATCACACACAATGGTCCATTCTTGATGTTTTCTCTACTTGATTTTTCTAGGTCAACCTAGTAGTTAGTCACATCACACACACATTCTCTTACAAGTTTATAGTAATGGGCACAGGTTGTAAGAAAGCAAATGGCAGCACAAGTTGTTCCAGTATATAATTCATGGGGTTGGCAGTAATCTTGGGCTATGTTGCTCGGGCTCTTCAAAAATGTCATCGGGTGGATGTTGGATTCTTCAAAAATAGTGCATTTTTTGAGGATCCGACATGAGTTTGGCAACATTTTTGGAGAGTTCGAGCAACTTAGATCTTGGGAACCACATAACTCCACATAAGAACCATTCTTAATCTCATTATCAAGATCCACTGCCCATTGTAAATAACATGGAGCAATTTTTAGTTTCAGAATACATAAAAACAAAGAGAAACACAATAATTTTGTCTATAATCTAACCTTTCAGCAGCACGTTCAGTCAATAAGATGCATTGCACTAGGTAACGACTCAAGCAAGTCACGTACTTGTCGTGATTTGGGATGTAAAAGATCACTTGTGCGGAATTCTTTAACCACACCATTTACCTCTATGACACTACATCCAGGCTGCTTCTTTATTCTCATCTGCTCGATCAATTTCCTAACACTGTTGGCTTCCATTTCCCAACCAGCTTCTTTGTACATGTTGTATGCAAGTACGTAAGTACCATAGTCAGCTACCTTCATGTTAGACAGCTTTTTCCATGTTCTATCACCTACATCAAGATTACCATAGACCCTACAAGCACCAAGTAAAGCTCCCCACACGTTAGCATCCCCTTTCTCTATCCCTCCCATGTTCTCATCAATGAACTTCTCAGCATCCTCAAGCTTACCAGCTCTTGCTAACAGGTCTACCACACATGCACGATGCTCAAACCTGGGTTCAACCCCATAAACACTGCCCATTCTTCCAAACAGTGAAAGACCTTTGTCAACCAAATTTGCATGAGTGCAAGCAGAGAGCACAGCAACAAATGTGGTTTCATTTGGTTGATTCCCACTTGCTAACATCCTATAGAACAATTGAACGGATTTTATTGCATCTCCGTTCATTGCAAAGCCTGATATGATGGCATTCCATGCTCCAGTATCCTTATAAGTCATCTCTTCAAAGACTGATGAAGCCAACTCCATTCTCCCACATTTAGAGTACATGTCAACCAATGCAGTAGCCAATATTGGGTTCGACTCATAACTATAATGCTTAGCCAATGAATGTACCCAAAAACCTTGCGCTAAGGCACCTAGATGAGCACAAGCCGTGAGGACACTTACAAGAATAGACTCACTGGGCTTAAGACCGTCTTCTTCCATCCTTCGATACAAGCAAAGAACCTCCTTAAAATCACTAGCCCGTGAATATGCTGCCATCATTGCACTCCAAGAAATCACATTTCTTTCCGGCATTTCTTCAAACAATAATCTGGCTTTTCCCACCTCCCCTATTTTCCCGTATCCATCAATCATGGTAGTAAACAAAACCACATCTCTGTGAGGAATTTCATCAAACAACATACGTGCTCTGTCCATCTTGAGATTTAGGGAATAAAATTCAATCAATGCTGCAACAATAAACCGGTCATGTTGTAATCCCAACTTCAGTGAATGGGCATGCACTGAAAACCCAAGTTGCCCAAACTCATTTAAAATCACTGAACAAGCCTTTATCAATGGTGGGATGGTATAATTGTTTACAATAAGCTTATCTCTCAGCATGTCTTTGTAGCATATAATTGCTGGTATCGGCATTTCTGATTGCATGTATCCTCTGATCATGGTATTGTACAAAAAAGTACTTTGGTAGCCAAGATTTTGAAACACAATACGCGAGTAGTTGAAGAAAGAAGGAATCCTAGAATTTACGGCAAATGAAAGAAGTGGAGCAATGGATGATGGAGTTTCAGGGAGGTAAAGTTTGAGGAGCTGGCAATGGAGCTCTTTTAGATGGTTGAGAGTTCTGCACTTTTGCGTTAAGGGCGTCAGGGCAGAATGAGTTTCAGTAACTGCTTTTAGAATCATCTAGAATGTTAAAAATGGCATATCATTTTTCCATTCCTCATCTCAGGTAACAAGTCCAACGACTTCCCAATACATGATCCATCCTTTCAAACCAGCATGGAATTTCATATGACATAGCTATCTTTTAAATATTGACTTGTCTGAGGTTTCTTGTAGCAATACTTCAAAGCCAGATTCTCTAGTACATGTTTGCCAATTTCTGATCCTAAATTATCTTCGTTTTGGCTGATAATGATTAATCATACCAGTGTATCCTAGCTGGAAGTGTCGTGCAGTTTCTTGTAAGGAAAGTTGGCTGGTTTGTCTACACACGTTCGCAAATGTTGTTGACTTGGTCTGGCACTCAAAAGCAATAAGCCAACAAGATCAGTGAATGATTAACCAAACTCTAAACACAAACAAACAATAATATACACGCTTTAGAAGCAACATTTTCCAAGAGTATACGGTATCCAATAAAGCTAGTCGAACTTCCCAAAATTGGTAATTAAACCATCTACAATTAAGTAATACCTTGGAACAAAGAAACTAATAACAGAAATATGTTTTCGTGTTCTAAAACTCATTTAGGCATTTTAGCAAACACCTTACATACATTTACAACAACAGACTTTCAACAGCTTCAAATTAGTAACTAACGATTCCCCAGTTATGGTTGTTCGGTAAACGGAGTGGGATAAGCAAGAATATCCCATGTGATTATTGTATTCTACCTTCTATTATTATGCGATAGTAATCCCACCATTTTAGTACAAATACTAAGATAAAATAATCCCGAATTAGCTAATCCGTCAAACCAAATATGAAATAAAGTTAATTTCAAATTTTATCCCATGATTATCTCACGTAGCAAACATTTCTTCATGCATACAAAAACACAATAACAGAAACTCAGCAAAATGTATTGCAAAAAAGCAAGAAATAGAGGAGTTTATACACACCTATTGATAGGCTTGTCTAATTTTCTTCACATCAAATTATGTCAGTTTATTATGATTTAAGTGATGAATAGAAAGTTAGGATTTACGATTGAATCATGACTAAGAGGTGTTAAATTCTTCAATTCCGTCTCTAAAGCTAGCTCCTACTCATCCTCGTTATCCTACAGATCAAAGTAGAATGAGTTAATAAGGAATGGATAGGTTACTGACTTGCCTAAAAGCTATTTGGGCTGATATGAGCTAAAATAGGTCATAGTTAAATCCGCTGAATTCCTACTCGATATATATACATATCAACCCTATGTAGGTTGAAATGTGTTACGCTGAATTGGATTGAGCATGTCAATAGCATATTTAAACAAATTGGGCGGGTTAAATTTGATTTTGACACTCCTATTAAAGTCATGCATATTATTATTGATGTTTTTATTACTATATTATTTATTAATAATAATGGAAGAGTATCAACAAATATTTTTCCAAGAAGAAGAGCAGTAGGACTGTTAATAGACAAAATGTCCAAATAGCAGTCAAGAGGCAAAATTCAAAGACCTTCGGCTAAATAGCAGTAGGAGTGTACGCAGATTTTATCACTATCTCGTGGAGGTAGAGAAGCTGTTTCCGAAAGACCTTCGGCTAAAATGCAGCAAATCCAAATACAAAGAAGAAGAAAATTGGTAACTAACCCAATCCACAATTAAGTGATACCTTGTTCACTATGAAACAAAGAAACTAATAACAGAAATATGTTTTCTTGTTCTAAAACTCATTTAGGCATTTTAACAAACACTTGCATACATTTACAACAACAGACTTTCAACAACTTCAAACTAGTAACGAATGATTCCCTAGCACGGGATGAGATAAGCAAGAATATCACCTACCTTCTATATACGATAATATTTCCATCATTTTAGTACAAATGTGTGATTAAATAATTCCGAATTAGCTAATACATCAAATCAAACATGAAACAAAGTTATTTATACACACTTATTGATAGGCTTGTCTGATTTTCTTCAAATGCTCACATAAAAAATATATCAGTTTATTATGATTAAATAATGAATTGAAAGTAAGAATTTATGATTTCACGTTAATAAATCATCACTAAAAGGTATCAAACGAGCTGAATTTGGATTGCTCAAATTATATTAAGTTAATAAGCAATGGACGGATTATTGACCTGCTTTAAAGCTACTTTAGTTGAAATGGCTAAATTATTTTATTTGTTTTTTATATAAATTTTTAATATCTAATCCTAAATATCCAATTAGCAGTCAAAGAGGCAAAACTCAAAATTTGCAGCCCTTCTTCTTCCATTCAAAATTTCTAATCAAATTGGACTTGTCAAGTGGATAATTGGGTCCCTAAAAAGCAAAAAAAACAATCATCCCCTCTTACTATATATATCCACAATCACTCTTCTACTTTCTTGCAGTAAGCAAAAGCAGAAATGGAGAACAAAGCAAACATGGTGGCATCTCTTATGTCAGTGAAACAAAAATCTGGCAAGACATTTAGTCAATTAGCTGAAGAAACTGGTCTCACAAATGTCTATGTTGCTCAGTTGTTAAGACGTCAAGCTCAGCTTAAACCTGAAACTGCACCAAAGCTGAAGGCTGCACTTCCCCTTCTATCTGATCAACAGGTTAATGAAATGATGGAAGCACCTTTGAGGTCTTATGACCCGAACTTGATTCAAGACCCGACTGTTTACAGGTAACCCACTTCACACATTTCTTGATTTTTGGTTTTTTAATGTAAAGATTTGATCTTTATGGTGTATGGTAGTTGGTAGGGCTAGAGAAAGATGTGTAAAGAAAAATGAATCTCAGGTCTAACTCAACTCCAAAAGCTAACTTACCAGGGGAGACTATCCATCTTTTTTTATTGGATGTGGTACTCTTCAACATCCCACCTTACACCCAGGCAAGACATCTAGTGAACAATAATTGGTATGAGTTGTGCTCTGATACCATGTAAAGAAATGAGTCTTGGGTCTAACTTAATCTCAAAAGCTAGTTGGTAAGGGAAGTATTGCCCAAGTTCATATAAGGAGATCACCCATCCTTTATTATCCAATGTGTGACTCTTCAACAAGATGTGGATAGTGGAATAGGAAAAAATGGAGTTTTTTGTTAAGTTGATTCAAAACCTATTTTATAGGTGACCACTTAACCTATTTTTTGGTTTATATATTTATTTATTATGTAAAGATTTGATCTTTATGGTGTTTGGTAGTTGATGGAGCTAGAGAAAGATGTGGATGGTGGAATAGGAGTTGATTCAAGACCCAAGTATTTATAGATGACCACTTCACCCATTTCTTGATTTTTTATATAAAAATTTGATCTTGATGGTGTATGGTAGTAGTTGATAGGGCTAGAAAAGATGTGCAATTGGAAAAACTGGAAATTCTTGATAACTTGATTCTAGAGGTGAACACTTGATCCTTTTCTAGAATTTTTGCATTTGTTGCTGAAAAGTTTTGATCTTGTTGTGGTGTATGGTAGTTGATACAACTAGACTGGGGTTCAAAATATTGGAAATTCCTATTAACTTGATTCGACAAGCCATTCTATAAAGTGGTCCACTTCATTGTGTCTTGATTGTTCATTTTCTGAAAATCTTTGATCTTGCTATAGTGTGCGGTATTTGATATAACTAGAGGAAGATACAGGATTCAGGAAATTGGAAATTGTTATGTAGACACTGGAGGAAAGTTATGCTCCTAATTAGAAAGTAAAACATTCTTGTATAACATTTACATGTCCAGTAGCCAGAAGCGGATTGGAAACATAAGCAATGGTGCCTGTGCACTCGAAATTTTGTGCTCGCACTATATATCTTTTCTTAGAATGTACAAAGCAACTTTAAAGATTAATATATATGTTAAGTGGTGTACCCACTGTCTTTAAACCCTAATCTTTCTTCACCAGAATCACATAAAGTGTTGTTAGTGTAGATACCAGGGCACAAGAAAACACAGAAGGAACAGAATGTGGAAGAGCTTCTAGCTTACCATTTTACTGTTTCTGTGAAATCCTTAGATTATTTAGGTAATAGCATATAGTAGTGCCTAAGTGGTGAAGCTGTAAGCCAGATCTATTGGGCAAAGCTTTTCAGAAAGCTTTGTATTGTTGCATTTCATACTTTAATTTGATTATTGTGTTCCTTCAACAGATTGAATGAGGCTGTCATGCACTTTGGTGAGAGTATCAAGGAAATTGTTAACGAAGAATTTGGTGACGGCATGTAAGTCCCTCCACTTAGCATACATATTAAATACTTGTCCTTATTTTATTGATTCAAAAAATATTGTGGTGATAGATATAATCTTTTCTTGTATGTGGATCTCTGCATGTGTTTAGAACTTTAGATTCATACTCTGGAAATGCTCTCTGCCTTTAAACTTCAGGAGTTCCGGATCTTGTGAACCTTAATGAATTGTATGTGGATCTCTGCATGTGTTTAGAACTTTAGATTCAGACTCTGGAAATACTCTCTGCCTTTAAACTTCAGGAGTTCCGGATCTTGTGAACCTTAATGAATTGCCTCTGGTGGTTAACTACTCTGACTTGCATAATTTTATCTCTGGTTTGTTGCAAGCATGATTCGTAAGAAGTCTTTTGAAGATGAACTAGAGCATGCACAGTGTGTTTAGAGTCAACAAGCCGCTATGCTATAGTGTTGTTTGATCACTGTATAAATGATCTATAGATAACAGGGGGGTTATAATCCCTTCTTCACTATCTGTTGTTTGTTTAGTGCTTTTTGCTAAGGGAATTAGGAATGATATTGGTATTCCTTAGGATTAAGCCATATTACCTGCCTTCTAGCACTCACTCATCTGTCTATGCTTTCTTGTTCGCAAACCCAAGCTCTCTAATCTCCCATCTCATCCCGATTACCCTCTTCCCGATTTTTTTAATGGATAAATAGTGGGAAAAGAAAATTCTAATTACAATTTCACAGGTAGGTGATAGTCAAGTGTAAAGTTTTTTTCCGGCTCGTCCACTATGTCTTTGTTAATCATCAACCCGATGCACTTAGTGACTTAGTGTAGTCTCATTCATTATCCTATTATAATCCTGTGATTCTATATAGTGACTTTCTCTTGTCTGGTGAATCACACAACCTCTCTGCATATTAGATTGTTTATACAACTAGCATGAACTATTTTGTCGCGGCTGCACACATGTTGTGTACACTACTGATTATAATTGGCTGGCACCACCACCTTTGGATCTATAAAAATAAAAAATAAAAAGAGCAGAGAAGTCTTCACATAATTCTTTTATATAAAAAAAGAGCAGAGGATATTATGAGCCATGCAAGTTTATATGTGAGTGTTTCATGCAAGTTTATGTTACTGTTAGTTGTTTTTCAGTTGGCTTCCTGCACATGATATACTTGTACTGAGATGATATGTCAGATTTTAACTTTCAACTCAATGTTTAGCATGTCAGCTATAGACTTTTTCTGCTCAGTTGATAAAATCAAAGGTGTTGATGGAAAGGATCGTGTTGTCTTGACTTTTGATGGAAAGTATCTGCCACACACTGAGCAGGTTAGTTTCCTTTTTACATTTCATAATTGTAAAGTTTGTTCTCCAAATTATTGTCCATAAAGATGACTGACCACTAGGTATTCACAATCGTCCTTCCTTCTCCACACGCACTCCCCATCCGCTAGGTGCAACAAAATAGAGGTTTCTGATTTTTGATTTGTAAGGTTTGATATTAAAGGCTTCGGTACCCTCGTGCATAATCTGTGTGAGCTAAGCAAACTGATGCATGATTTCAACTCTGAGTGTCTTGTATTTGTATTTTAGTTCAGTAAACAGAGAGCTCGTTGCTCCAGCAATCAGTAAAATTAAAAGCTTCCTTTCACATCCTTTTCTCCTAGTTTTAGCATTTCATATCCTATCTGAGCTTTTCTACAGTTTGAACCGGTTCATATTGTAAACTGCAAGATGGTTCTTACACGATATCATATATTCAAGTCGAAAATGTGGTGTAATATGTTTACATAAATCAGATATCATCAATGAAATGTAACGAAGCCAAAATAAATTTCCTATCAACTTATCTTGCAAAATAACAGTTAAAATTTCGTGGTTGAACTCAACTTTCATACAAAAGCAAGGTGTGTGGTGTAAAATATTGTAAGACTGAAGGGATAATCTGTTTAAGCAACTGTGTGGGCCTTATAAATTGATAATTAAGGTGTGTTAATGCATGTGTGCTTATAGAATCAATTATTAATATGTCTATAACCATGTCTGTGAATTGTGATTTTTAACTAAAGTTGAACTGATCAGGAAAATAAGACAAGATCTGAACTTCCGAGTTCTTGAGCTAGGACACATGTCCTTGGTTTGTATGTGGGCTAGATGGTGGTTTCTGTGCATCTGCTGGGATATATTTCCCAACAGAACCAGAAATAAACCGTTTTCTGTTATCTTTAACGGTGGGATTTACAATGTATGGCTTTGGGATCATATGAACAGATTTTGTATGCACAAGTCACTGCTTAAAACAGTCATATCGACTCTTTTGCTTGAATTCCATAGCTTTGTTCTATAGCACAGTGAGTGATACCAATTTGCTAATGCCTTCTCTTTTTTTGGCAGAAAACTGAGCATATGGTGTCAAGGTTGATGCGAAAGGAATAAGCATAGTTACTATAAGCATCTCTGTTGCAAACTGTTACTCTTTTTTCGCCAATAAAGTCTGATTATGTACTTGTCTTCTTTTTACACTCATCTATGTTTCAGCCTGGTTGAATAATACTCACTCGTTAGTCGAGTTTCAAAATGTCAAATCCCAAGATATGGTATTTGTATTTGTATATGTATGTTTGAGTTGCCAAGATTTGATAATGTATAAGTATGTTCTTCAGTTGCCAAGATATTTATGTTCAACAGGTATATATATATATATGTGTGTGAGTGTGTTAGATTGTAGTACTTTTACTAGGGAGAAGCACGGCGCTAGTCTCCTCTTCTCATCTTCTCTTTATGTAGTAGTCTTGCCTCGATAGTATCCTATTCTTCATTTTTTTGTCATTATTTTACTTTTTGCCCTTTGATTGCACTTTTTTTTAGCTGAGGGTATATCAGAAACAACTTCTCTATCCACAAAGGGTAAGGATAAGATCTACGTATATCCTATCTTCCCTAGATTTTACTGGATATGTTGTTGTAGGTATGTGTTTGATGGATGAACAATCAATTTTACTTCTCTTTACTCATTACTTAGGTCTAAAAAACTCTTTATTCCTCTTCCTTTTTGCACCTTAGGAATTTCAAAAGATGCCATGAAATGGAAAGATTGTACTATATATGTCATGATTAACATTTTACACCATGTAAACGAATGCAAAACTTTAGGCAATATGTTCACATTTTCTAAAAATTACATTCATTTTTTAAAAGAGAAGCTAAACAAGAGATAGTAGAAAAAAGAATTTGCTCGCTAAGGGTGTGACCTATTAGTCATTTCGATATGTGATTCAACTTGTGCATAGGTATGAGCTAAATAGTTTACAACTCGATCGACATAAGTTACCCCAAAAAATAGTCATCAATCGGCTATTGAACTCCACTCAATTGGTATTATCATTGAGAAGTAAAGATTATGATTTAGAAATTACAAGTTACTTATTCATGCTAGCTTCAGGGGATTCTATACCTAAGGCAACTTGTAGGGTTACTACAGATCGACCTTTTGTGAGATTTTGCATATGCAAACTACAATATACTACTAAGAAACTCGTTTGAAATGAAAGTAAAACAAAAATCACAAGAAAATTTCTAATCTCAACAAATACAAAAACAGATAAGCTATTTATTTTAATTAAATTATAATATAATCTAATAAATCTTTAACAGAGTTATCCATATTAGTGAAATATAAATCTTGATTAATGATAAGAGTAAAATATAATAAAAAATTAATGTCCTTTTAATTTGCTAAATTGTATTAATTTTTTTAAAAAAAAAGTGATTATAGGGGTATAATTGGAAACATAAATATGCATAATATCTTAGCATGTCTAGGTTTTTCTTCTTCCTTCGCTTTCTACTCAGACATTCAACCCAATCGATAATCCCCGGAACCACTTTTATCGGTTCTTTCCATACTTTTCCGGCGATTCTCCGGCGAGTTAGCACGCCGTCCGTTCGTATCTCCGGTAAGCTAACTTCTTGCTCATTACTTTTAGCTGCTTTATCTACTTAAAATTAGCCCTCTCTGTTATTGTACGTTGCTCGTTACTCATATGCCGATAAATTTCTCATTGTACATTTTGAATAAGCAGACGATAATTTCATTCGTGTTAAGTTAGATTAAAGTTTTGTTTTTGATTTCTTCAGTATTAACGATTGGAATTTCCTTATAAAGGTTTATCATTTTGCAACTTTATATTTCATTTGACATTTGATTTTTTTTTTTTTTAAAATCATTTGTGAGGACTTTTATATAAGTTCGAATTGGCTGTGTTACATTGAGGAATTCTATAGTTGTGAGTGAAATTTGTGGATTTTTTTAAATGTATGTTAAGGTGGGAATATATTGAGATTCATTATAAATTATCTTGGTTTGAGCTAGGTATCACCTCTGTCTTTTATTGGGTGTTGGCATCAGCAATGTGCACGTAGGCGGAATTTTGTTTAGGAGGGAATGACTAAGGATATGCTAAAGTGGTGCAGTAGCTCAATTCTTTGATTGAGTAGATTGGTTACTTAGTTAGTCATTTATGCTAGGTCGTCTTGTTAATGAAGTAACACATAGTTCATTGCTCAAGATTGGTGATTATATTTGAGATTTTTAGCTTCTGGATGTCTTGATATTTCAATGATTTTTCTGAAGTATGTGCATTTCTTGCAAGCTCAGGCTCTCTGCATTGCACACAACCTTCTGAACTCCTGAAAAAGGAAAAAATAAGAGAATTTTCTTCGTTTCTGAAAGCTTCCATCTTTTTCATAAAAATTATGGTTCAAGTATGGAAAATAAAAAATTAGAGTTGATCTGCATGGGATGTTGCTTGGCTTTAAATAGATGCAAATAACAAGTGGTTAAAGTAGTGTACCATAAAAAGAAACTAGAATATGCGAGAACACATTCTTATAAATAAACATATGTTGGATATGTTGAAAGTTGAATGACACTATAACGGATAACCTAGGGTAAAAACAGGACACCTGGATATTTACATGTTTAGTCTAGGTCTACTGATTACCACTAAGCATTTATTGGTTGTCGAAAAAAAACTAAGCATTTATTGTGGCCTAACATTTCTTTCATGGTTTGTTTTCTCTTTGTATATGTATATAGAAAACTGATTATAACCTATTTGCGAGCATCCATAAACTAAAAGGTCCGATGGGTGCTTTGGCTCTGAAGCTGAAGTTTGAGTATGCTGAATCCCTGTAGCGAGAGTTTGAATCTTGTTAAACAACATATCTTTTTGATTGAAAAAAGCAAACTGAAGCTTTTCCTTACAATTTTTTACTCTTCTTTTTTTACCTTTTCACTGCTATTTACTAATATTTTCTTTATTGTTTTTCACTTTTGTTTATTTTTAGTATTTCATTTACTAACTAAACTATAGAAATATTAGTAAGCTTCAAGAAAGAAACCCTTCTTGTCTAACAACTTTACGTTAAAAGAAGTGAGCACCCATGACTCTACTGTTTCTTACAACTAGATGCATGGTTAATTACCTAGAAGGTATGATGAATATGTTTTCCTTGCGTGCAGCTATTTTTTTCTTCCTTTGAATGTGTTTCGATTGGATGCATGACCATGAGTCTCTGACTTCTGCATCTAGTCAGGTGGTGACATATCCTTCTGTGTCCCATATGCTGAGGAGTTGATTGAAAGATTACTCAGGTTAGTATTATGGGATCCAGTCGACAAAAAGATAAGAATGGTAAACATAATTCATCAAAGGGTGACAGCAGTGATGGCACATCAGCTAGGACAAGACCTCTCAGCTTTGATGAAATTATGCTTAGAAGGAAAATTAAAGCAGAGGAAAGGGACATTAAGAACAATTTTGTAGGAGCTGACAGTGTATCACATAAAGAAGACAGGCCTAAGAAAACCACTGATTATTTGGAACCTGAGCGACATCGCTACGAGTCATTACCTAGTGCTTCCAGGCATAATTCGGAGAATTCTAGGAAGTTAGGGCCAACTCCAACAGAGGATAATATGATGGCTGATAAATATGCTAGGGATAAACACAGAGAAAGTAGAGAATCTGAAATCAAATTGAAGACGTCAATGAATAAAGATGTAAGCAATAAGAGACTAGCTGGTAACAACACTGATAAAGATTGTCTTGTCATGAGAAGAAAAGATCAGGATTTTATTGATGATTCTGGAAATGAAACTGGTAAAAGACATTCAAGAGATTTGACCCGGAAGGAGAAATCGGCAGATAAGACTGATGGTAGACACAGAGAGGGAAGAAAAGACAAAATTCCTGCTAAGGATGAGAGACAGTCATACAGGAAGAGGAAAGATATGGAAATGTCAAATGATTCTCTTCTGAATGAGGCTGAGAAAAGGCATTCAAGAAATCATGGACGGATAGATAGTTATGCTGACAGAACCAAAGAAAAGTCTGAATCAAGAAGAAGGA
>JAJOOR010014793.1:0-48309 GCA_036250505.1 Solanum acaule
TATGCAAGTAACTGAGAAGAGTTACCACGTTTGAAGTGAAGTCCACAGGTCATGGTTCCTTTTAGAAAACGAAGAAGCCTCTTTCTTGCTTGCTAATGCTTATTTGATGGAGAGTGTTGGAATTGAGCGAGCTTGTTTACTGCAAAGCATATATCAGGCCGTGTGAAGGTGAGGTATGGCAATGAGCCAATGACCTGCCTATGAAGTGTAGCGTCAGCTGAAGGAGAACCGTCATCCAAGGATAAAATTTCACTTGTGGACAGAGGAGTGCTCACACTGTTTGCATCCATCATATTGAACTTGCTGAGTATGATCGCAATTAAGCTACTTTATGTGAGGGTCAGTCCATGATCATGCTGGATAACTTCAACACCTAGAAAAAAATGTAAATGACCAAGATCCTTAATTGAAAATTTATCACCCAACAACTAAATTTTTGCATAGAATTGTGAATTGTTAAAGCCTGTAACAACAATATCATCAACATAGATCATAACAATAATGAGAGAACTAGGAGACCATTAGATGAATAAAGAATCATCAGATTTGGAACGATCAAATCCACATGGTAAGAGGAACTTCTTTATTTCAGTATACCATACTCGTGGTTCCTGGCGAAGTCCATAGATAGATTTGTCTAGTTTACACACGTGATTGGGAAATTGGGAATCTACAAATCCAGGTGGTTGTTGCATGAAAACGACATCATGTAGAGTACCCTGTAAAAAGGCATGGTTTACGTCAAGTTGATGCAACGGCCATTAAGAGACACAACTAGGGACAAGATGAGACGAATAGTTGTGGTTTTAATAACTGGACTGAAGGTGGAATGAAAGTCAATTACAGGATACTGATGAAATCCTTTTGCCACTAATCTAGCTTTATAACGCTCTATGGATCCATCAGGCTTGTGTTTGACACGAAACACCCATTTGCACCCAATTACGTTTTGAGAGGGAGTAGATGGAACCAATGGCCAAGTTTTATTTTTAAGTAAAGCTATGTGTTATTCTGTCATAGTAGCCTGCCATTCAGGATATTTGGATGCTTGACTAAAGGTATTTGGGGTAAGCAGAAGGTGTTTTACGGTGGAGGTTGCAAGGTAATAAAAAATCACTTAGGGTTTGAAAATATTATTTCGAGACCTAGTGACCATTCAATTTGATGGTGTTTTAGGAGTTAGTTGTGGAGATGCATATGGACTATTATTTTGAGAAGGAGAAAAGACAAAGAATGTGTAGGAGGACTTATAGTGGAGCTCGTTGGCACGTCATCTTGATGGCCCTAAGTGTGCAATCCACGAGTAGACATGGAGTTGACCAAATCAGTAGTACCAAGAATTGGAATTGGGCATGCAACAATAAGAGGTGAAAGAGATTGTGAAGAAGAGGAAGAGTTGGAGGGGTCATCTGGACAACCATTTTTCCATGTGCGAGACTTGTGGACAAGAGAACTGAGGATAGTTGGTTGTGAATGGAAAAATATGTTCAATGAATACAACACGCCTAGAGATATAGATTTTTAAAGTGGCAAGGTTTAGGCAAGCATAACTATTGGTGGCAACAGAGTATCCCATGAACACACAAGGATTGGACTTGGGATCAAGTTTGGTTGAGGTGTAGGGCTTTAACCATGCATAACAAAGACAACCAAAAACCCTTAGCTTAAGAGGGTTTGGGGTAGTGTTAACTGAAATGGATATTTAAGAGCAAGAAGTGGTGTTGGCAACCTGTTAATGAGGTAGACTGTAGATTGGAATGGGAGAGACCAAAATTTAAGAGGGACAGAAGCATGGTGAAGAAGAGTTAAAGCGGTGTCCACAACGTGGCGATGTTTTCTTTCGGCAGTGCCAACTAGTTGGGAAGTGTATGAAGGACTTATAAGATGCTGGATCCCGAAATTCAAGAGACTTGATTTAAGGACAATGTATTCACCTCCCCCGTTAGTGTATAACGTTTTAATTCTCAATTGAAATTGGTTTTGAACCATTTGAACATAATTAATGAAAATTTCTGTAACGTCTAATTTAGATTTGAGAGGAAACAACCAAGTATATTTCGTGAAATGGTCAACAAAAATAACATAGAATCTGAGATTATCAAAAGAGATAGTTGGAGAGGGACCCCAAACATCTGAGTAAAAAGCATCAAAAGGCCTAGAACTTGTAATTGAATTGTTACCAAATGGTAGACAATGACTCTTATTGCATATACATGAATTACAAAATGTAAAAGACTCGACTTGGTTCACTGGTAGGTTGAAAGAAGAGACACAAGCTTTGGTAATATAAGGTTGAAGATGGCCAAGACGTGCATGCCATAGATGTAATGATGGAGTTGTTGATGCAACAAAATGTGCTTGAGGACGAGGTGTAACTGATTTGGTCATATCCGTAGGCCACTCATAGAGATCACCATTACTCTTGCCTTGAAGCAGACATGCCCCCGTGCTCAAATCCTTCACAACAAAAGAATAAGGAAAATATTCAATGGAAGTTAGATTTTGCCTACAAAATTGAGCAGCATAAATCAACTTCTTTTTTATAGATGGAGAACAAAGAACATTTTTTTAAAGAAAGTTGGCAACAAGATTAGGAGAAGATAAAGTAGTGTGACCAATATGAGTGACAGGAATTCTTTTACCATTACCAACAATTATCGCATCCGTTCCAGAGAACTAATTTGGAGTCGGAAGAGAGTGAGAGTTGTTTGTAATATGATGCGAGGCTCCGGAATCCACATTCCAAGGGCTTGGAGAATTGGAATCATAAGAGTGACGGTTGACAAAATTAGCATATGTTTCAGTAGCACTGTGTGATTTGGACCTACATACCTTTGCAATGTGACCAAACTTATCACAAAGCTGACATTGGACCCGTTGATTGTTGCTTTTGGTGGTATTATTCTGGGTGAATGAATTGTTATTCGAGATAGAAAATTGATTATGAGAGTTGTAGGAACTTGATGAAGTAGTGTTCCTATGATTGAAACAGTTAGGCTGTCTATTTTTGGGACCATTATTGGTGTAATGTTGATGAAATTGAGCAGTGATCATGGGTGTGTCGACCTTGGGTTCCGAGTGTTTGATGAACATCTCTTGTGCAAGGAGTTTATCAAAGAGTTCTTTGAATGTGATAGGATTATCATGAGCTCTTATTGGTGTAGATAACTCCTTGTACTCACGACCTAGACCACTCATGAAGTTAATGACAAGTTCCTCACTATTAACGGGTGAACCACTGCAGACCAAATCATTTGCAATGGACTTGATTTCTTTCATATAATCACTGATTGAATGTGCGTCTCGTTTGACATTCGCCAGAGTATCATGCAAACTAAAAACTCTTGAGTGCAATTTGCTCGCATAAGTTGTTTGGAGAATATCCCAAGTTTCTTTGGCAGTGGAAGCATGGGCAATGAGGGGAGCGATTGTAGCGTCAACTGATGCCATAATGGCATTGCGAACAAGACTGTCTTGTCGCTGCCACAATCTCAAGTTGGGTTTAGGGATTTGGGTGTTGTCTTTGTCAATAATCTACGCAATTGTGATGGGAAGTGAACTGTCAACAAAGGTAAGAAGATCGTAGCCAAACAATAGAGTGGTATCTTGGGATTTCCAAGTTGGATAATTTGCACTTCCTGTTAGCTTGAAGGATAGCTGAGACACACAGTTAAAAGAGATCAATTGAGAGGGCTGAATGACACCCCCTTGATTGAGGGTGACTATTGGAGAGTTAGGAGAGGAGGAAGTATCTGGAATTTTGGGAAAAAAAGAAAGACGATCGGATTTACTCCTCAGAGTGTTAAGGAGGCTCTTGATACCACATAAGAGTTGTATATGATTATGAAAACGTTAAGTATGTGTGCTATTTATACATGAACAAGTATAGAAGAGAAAGGAGTATGTTGAACGTAAGAGACCTAAAGAGAAGAGAAACTAACTACGTATATGACTCAAACATACTAACGTACTAGGACTCTATATCCTTATCCTTATCAAATTCTACATAAGAGATATCAATAGAAAGTGTTTTCCTGCAAACTGAGTTAGTACAGAAGTGTGACATCATCAATGTAATGCTTTTTGACCTTAGCTTGTTACAAGAATTAGAATCTAACTATAAGGATCAGAATGATAAAATTGATGATTTGATGTATTCTCTAAAGTCTTTGGAAAATGAGCTTTATGAATCTGCTTATAAAGGTCAAGCGTTTAAAGTTCAATTATAGGAAACGATAGTAAGATTTGTTTCTCAGTTGAATCGACCTTATAACTATAACCCATTTACATTCAAATGACCATTCCACAAATGCCACAAATTAGCTTCCATATTCCCTTTGGTAATTAATGCAAGACTTTTAACATAAGAAATTTCAAGAGCAAACATTCTATTTTGAGTCCTGAATTTTTATCTTGAATGCTACATGAATTGTCATCAAACAAAATAGAGTATCCACAAGTCATCAGTTGCCCAACACTCAACAAGTTATGGGCCAAACAAGGAACATATTGCACATCATGGAGAAGTTTTACATTGCCATGAAATTTTTTAGAGCGAGTGTGCCTTTCCCGTCGACTTTAATTGCCTTGTCATTTCCAAGACAAAATTTTGACTTCTCTGATTCATCAAGTTCTTTGAACAATGACCTTCTGCTAGATATGTGGTTGGAGCAACCAATATCAATTATCTATAGAACATCTGAACCAACATATATTGAGGAGCGAGCCATGAATAGATTACCCTCCTCTTGTTGTTGCTCAATGAAATTTGTATGTTGTTGTTCATCCTTTTGTTTAGTCCAGTAATCAGATTCCTTGTACCCTATTTTTTTGTAATAGCGGCACTATATATTACTCTTGAACTACCAGTGCTCACCACCAAACTAAGCTCATCCTTTTCCATAACCCCGTCCATGGTAACTAGCTATACCTCTGTATCCTCTAGCATTTAAAATTTCTGATTTTCCTTTGAAAGAAGACTCCCCCTTGATCTGGAACGCTTTCTCTTCATCCTTTCTTTAGAAGCATTCAGTCTATCCTCTTGAGCTTGCAATAAACTCATCAATTCATCAAAACCGTAATTAGATAAATCACGGGACTCCTCAATAGCAGCTACAACATGGTAAAATCTTTTATTAAGACATCTCAAAACTTTAGAAATTATAGTTTAATCAATAATTTTGTCACCGTATGCCATCATATGATTAACAATTTCACTCACCCTAGATAAGTAGGCTTGCACATATTCACTACTTTTATGGATGAATTTTTGTAATCACGTCGGAGTTATTGGAGTTCGACAGTCATTAGCTTTGTCGAGCTATGGACTTCTTTTTTCACAATATCCATGCCTGCTTTTAGGTTTTTGAAACAGTAATTCTAAAAAAAATTGAGTCATGCATCGCTGTATGGATGTAAAACAAAGCCTTAGTCCTTCTTTTTGTTCTCCCACAACCTTTGTGCTTAATCTTCCTTAGCATATCCATTCTCCACTAAATCGCACGATTATTGAGACTTGAACAAAGCCTTCATCATTATTCTCCAAAATTCGTAAAAGATGGTAATTAGTTGTTTTGATGTGGTAGATGCTCTATTGGTAGCCATTCTTTGCCCTCAATTTTTACTTTCTTCTTGCTACTGATTTGCACCCAGTTTGAGAAAACCTTGATAGAGAGAACAATTAAGAGGAGACAATTGGGTTTTCTTTTGTGGTTTCTCTCTCTCTCTGCTCTGATACCAATTTTGTTGGAGAATAAAGAAAGAATAAACAACATATAAGAAGAAGAAAGATGAGAAATTGTAGAGAACGTTCACGTAATTATTCAATTCAGTAAAACAAGTACATACGACACTTTAAATAGGAATTAAGACTCAATCACCTAAGAGAAGCTCTCGTACAAGCCTCTTAGCATTCATAACATGAGATATCGAAATACTGCGGAATTAAAAACCTTATTTAAATCCATACAATCTAAAAACTCCATTCAAAACAACGGAAATCTATTGTCTCACATGGCCATCTAAAATAATGTCTCAAAACAAAAGTAGGGTCACGACCCTTTCCAATCGAAAATCTAACAAATGTCTATTACATGAAAGAAGTGGAACAAAAAAGTACTTGTCCTCGATCTATGAGGACATACCACTTAGCCTTGGAAGAATCTCAATCCAAGCCTTTGAACTAGTCGAATAGCAACTCACTTGCCGGAACCTACACTAGTAGTAATATAAGAGAAATATGGGTTAGCAGACAAAAATGTACTAAGTATGATAACCATGCAAAAATCATGCTTAAAACGGACTTTTTATTTGAAAGTCATGCTTCTATGCCATTTTGATAAAACTTCATAACCAACAGAAATAGAGGCATAATATAAGTCATAACCAACATACAAGGCATTTCATCACATTGGAGACATAGTCAACATATAAGCCATTACCTACACATTAAACCATCACCTCAAGTAACCCTCAAGCTATACCTTGTGCAATGTTTGGATAGCATCCATACCAACATCCACACTAAAGTACCACCTTAAGGTTACCAAAAGTGAACTTACCATTCATCCTTTCCATCATTTCCACAATACTCATACATAAGAGACATGAGCATTTCATAAGACATGACAAGGAAGTAACTCATAAAACAATCAAAGTATAGCACGCATCATTACATTAAGCATATAAGAGTCGACATTCTTCATTAGCTTCATTTAGAGAACATTCTTTCATTAGTCATGAAGACTTAGAGAACTCATTATAGCCCTCTTGAAGCCTACTCGTGCCATGTATAGATAGCATCCCATACTACTACCCACACTTCATAGAACTTCTCAAGAAACTATAATGCACATCTCACATGATGGGAATAGGCGTTTAACCGACATAGACCATGAGAGCTAAGTCATGGAATCTGATGTCATATGACCCCACACTGAAGAAAGGTGTTATACTTGCCTAAGGTAGAACTAGGTAATATCTTAGCTTTGGTAGACACCACTGGCTAATATATATATCCTATGTGGGCACATAGTTATGGGATATGAAGATGTTCATTGGAACTCTAACCTAACATTGGGAGAGTTTCCATCTTACTATATCCACTCGGTGCTTAGCCTCCATTCCCATAAAGTAATTCATTCATATTACATTCTTGTACTAGAGAGGAATGCCATAAGCCTATCGACCCAAAGTACATTATTACACATGAAAGGAATGCCTTAAGCATATCTATTCATGGTACATTTAAGGATAGCCCATTGACTTTCCAAGAAGGGTGCCATCATCATTGGGTCTACCGATACAAGGGTCATTACTTCACACATGAAAGGGCTACCATCAGTTAGGTCT
The DNA here is from genome assembly GCA_036250505.1 of Solanum acaule. Taxonomy (NCBI): domain Eukaryota; kingdom Viridiplantae; phylum Streptophyta; class Magnoliopsida; order Solanales; family Solanaceae; genus Solanum; species Solanum acaule. The sequence goes on from JAJOOR010014793.1 coordinate 7,351, forward strand.
ACCGATTTAAGGTTTATCATTAACATTCATTTGTGGAAGGGTGCCACTAGCCTACCGATCCTAAAATGCAACATTAGAATAGATCAAAGACTCAACATGAAAGGGTCACCACCATTAGGTTTACCGATTCATGTTCATTAAGTCAAGACACATTCATTAGTCGTTTATGAAAAGAATGCCATAGGATTATCGATTTATAGTTATAATGTCAATACACATTCATAATTCAAGAGAGGATGCCTAAGCCTACCAACTCAAGATTCAACATTCAAGGTCACATTCATCAACACAAGAAAAGGATGCCTTAAGCCTATCAATTCAAGAAACAACTTCACATTATAGAAACCCTTCACATTCATGAGTGCATAATTGAGGATAACCTTTCAATAATAGCACAATTACATTCAAAATATGATCATATTAACATCATTAAAATCACACACATATACTTAGTAAGTAAACACATCCACCTTTCAAGTGGATCAATAGATCAATCACAATTATACTTTAACATGTAATTTGATCATAACTTGCCCTTCAAGGCCACAAATCACCAATCACCAACACACCAATAATTTACTACAATTTAGGCATGGGTAATGATATACTTCTATAATCCAAAAAAATTTAGGCAAATTCTATTCACAAGTATTCATCATCAACGAACCCACTTCATAAAGGCACAATTTAGGAATTGAGAGAATCCATGGGTTCATATAGTATTTTCATCACAAATCATATATTAAACACTAATACAATCATAATATGCCATTAATAACCATTTGAAATCATTTGATGAAGGAACCCATGAGATTGAGTAAAACCCTAAGTTTTTCATGAACTTGAAAACTTTGAAAACTTCTTTGAAATTGACTTTAGGGGTGAAAGCTACGCCTAGATTAAGGATCACCATTCCTTGCTTGTGAATCCCCAAGAAATTTGAGGAAGAAATACCCTGAATCTACAACCCTAGCTCCCTCTTCTTCTTTTTCTTCTTCTTTGAAAACTTCTAGAGAGAGAAATATTTGAAGGAGGAATTCTTTTGATATGATTTGGGTTTTCTTAAAAAGTGACTTAATTCAAGGGATTTCAAGTCTAAAAAGGTTATATACCTACTATGAAAGGAATAAAATAATAGGGACTCAACTTTAGAAAAGAACTAAGGATCCTTAAAGTTACAACTTAAAATTTCTTACCTTCCATGATTTAGCTCGCCCTTTGTACCCTTAGGCTCGCCAAGGGCACTAGGTGACTCGCCAAGTGGACCCTTGGCTAGCCCAATTTTCAAGTGAGCTCACTAAATGGGCAGCTCATTAGGCGATCTAGAGGACCAATGGGCGATTCGCCAACCTAGTAGGGGAGCTACGACTTAGCTCGCCCTTTGTTCCAGAACCTAGGCAAAGGGGACAACCCATTAGGTGACCCCAAGTGCACTTTGGTGCATCGCCTAGTCACTTGGGCGATCATGTTCCCCCATCGCCAACTAGGTCCAACAACGAACAAGGGCTCTTTCATTCTATCTTTCCAACTTAGGTGCTTTATTGCACCCTAGGCTTCTACCTTACTCCATTTTAGTTCTAAGACAGCCTAGACATCAACTTAAAGTTATACTAATCCGAACGTTAAAGCTCTAGTTCAACCTATCATTTTGCGGGTCGTTACATTATCCCCCATTAGGAACATTCGTCCTCGAATGACACCTTAAATACTTGAAGGGAAATAACGACTCAAGGCTAGCAGCCCAACAACCATGTAACATCGTAAACAATGCACAAACTAGGAGGAAACGTCAACTCCATCTCATAACATCAAAAATGCAACACAAGAAGTAGATTGAGCATACACCATGAGCCTAGAAATGTTCATATAATCATGGAGCATCGCCGTACGACAATCTTCCTCAGCTAGGTCGGAGTCTCCGATTACAAACCTACTCATTTCAACTCTAGGGTTAGACACCAAAGATGGGGCATACTTAGACAATTGGGTAAATCTCAAGGAGTACTCTTGCACATTCATATTACCTTGTGTAAGATTGATAAATTCCTCCATCTTAACCTCTCTTTTATCTCGGGTGAAAAACCTACCAAGGAATGCTTCCTTAAACAACTCCCATTCTATGGGATCTGCTCCAACCGGCCTATAGGCCTTCTATTGAGTGAACCAAACTTGGGAAAAATCCTTCAATTGATAAGCGGCTAGTTCCGGATTTTCTATAGAAGTCATCACCATAAAATTCACTACCTTATACACTTCATCCAAAAACTCTTAGGGATCTTCTCCCACCTTAGAACCTAGAAACACCGGAGGATTCATCCTCACAAAGTCCCTTAACCTAAAAGCCATAGTGCTCCCAATAGGGTTCGCATCAACACCCCTAGTAGCTTGGGCCGTCATAGCTTGTGTTTGAGTAGTTACAGCTTGAGCCATCATCAAAAGAGCCAATCTAACTTCTAAACTGGTCATGGCCAGAGGTTCAACCGAAACTTGATTTCCTTGATTGTCTTGAGGAACTTGCTCAGCTTGAGGACCTTGGGGAGGAACTCTCTCATTCACAATTTCATCTTCCATCCTTCTTGGGTTCGCCCTTGTATTCATATCCTATAAACACAAGAGAAGGGTTAGGAAAATGACACTTATAGATCTAAACTCTATGGCACAACTTCAAGAATAATGAAAGAAGTGTAACTTCCTAACATCCTATAGCCTCTCGCTCATAGATATGTCGCGACTCACACAGATGAACAAGACTCAACTAGATGTGCCTTGTTAGACATCAATCCTAAAGACCATTCCCAAAACATTATACTTTGATACCAAGTTTGTCACGACCCGAGACTACCCCCTAAACGTAACCGGTGTACTTGACACTGAAGGGGTCTCGTACAACCCTCTTAGCATTCATAACATGAGATATCGAAATAGTGCGGGATTAAAAACCTTATTTAAATCAATAAAATCTAAAACCTCCATTTAAAACAGCGAAAATCTATTGTCTCACATGGCCATCTAAAACAATGTCTCAAAACAAAAGTAAGGTCACGGCCCTTTACAATCGAAAATCTAAGAAATGTCTATTAGATGAAAGAAGTGGAACATAAAAGTACTTGTCCTCAATTTATGAGGACACACCACTTAGCCTTGGAAGAATCTCAATCCAAGCCGTTGAACTAGTGGAATAGCAACTCACTTGCCAGAACCTACACTAGTAATAAAATAAGAGAAATATGGGTTAGCACACAAAAATGTACTAAGTATGATGACCATGCAAAAATCATGCTTAAAATGGACTTTTTATTTAAAAGTCACGCTTTTATGCCATTTTGATAAAACTTCATGACCAATAGAAATAGAGGCATAGTATAAGTCATAACCAACATACAAGTCATTTCATCACATTGGAGACATAATCAACATATAAGCCATTACCTTCACATTAAACCTTCACCTCAAGTAACCCTCAAGCAATACCTTATGCAATGAATGGATAATGTCCCATACCACCATCCGCACTAAAGTACCACCTTAAGGTAACAAAAAAGTGAACTTACCATTCATCCTTTCTATCCTTTCCATAATACTCATACATAAGAGACATATGCATCTCATAAGACATGACAAGGAAGTAACTCATAATACAATCCAAGTATAGCACGCATCATCACATTAAGCATATCAGAGTCGACATTCTTCATTAGCTTCATTTAAAGCACATTCTTTCATTAGTCATGAAGACTTAGAGAACTCACTATAGCCCTCTTGAAGCCTACTCGTGCCATGTATGGATAGCATCCCATACTACTACTTACACTTCATAGAAGTTCTCAAGAAACTATATTGAACATCTCACATGATGGTACACCAATAGGCGTTTAACCGACATAGACCATGAGAGCTAAGTCATGGAATCCGCTGTCATATGACACCACACCGAAGAAAGGTGTTCTACTTGCGTAAGGTAGAACTAGGTAATATCTTAGCTTTTGTAGACACCACTGGCTAATAGATATATCCTATGTGGGCACATAGTTATGGGATAGGAAGATGTTCATTGGGACTCTAACCTAACATTGGGATAGTTTCCATCTTACCATATCCACTCGGTGCTTAGCCTCCATTTCCTTAGAATACTTCATTCACATTACATTCTTGTACTAGAGAGGAATGCCATAAGCCTATCAACCCAAAGTACATTATTACACATGAAAGGAATGTCATAAGCCTATCGATTCATGGTACATTTAAGGATAGCTTACTGACTTTCCAAGAAGGGTGTCATCATCATTAGGTCTACCGATACAAGGGTCATCATTTCACACATTAAAGGGCTAACATCATTTGGGTCTATCGATTTAAGGTTTATTATTAACATTCATATATGGAAGGTTGCCACTAGCCTACCGATCCTAAAACACAACATTAGAATTGATCAAAGAATCAGCAAGCAAGGGTCACCCACATTAGGTTTACCGATTCATGTTCATTAAGTCAAGACACATTCATTAGTCAATTATGAAAGGAATGCCATAGGCCTATCGATTCATTGTCATAATGTCATTACACATTTATAATACAAGAGATGATGCCTAAGCCTACCAACTCAAGATTCAACATTCAAGGTCACATTCATCAACACAAGAAAAGGATTCCTTAAGCCTACCACCTTAAGATACAACTTCACATTATAGAAACCCTTCATATTTTATCATCACATTCATGAGTGCATAATTGAGGATAACCTTTCAATAATAGCACAATTACTTTCAAAACATGAACATATTATCATCATTAAGATCACACACATATACATAGTAAGTAAACACCTCCAACTTTCAAGTGGATCAATAGTTCAATCACAATTCTACTTTAACATGTAATTTAATCATAACTTGCCCTTCTAGGCCACAAATCACCAATCACCAACAAACCAAATATTTATGACAATTTAGGCATGGGTAATGATATACTTCAATAATCCAAAGAAATTTAGGAAAATTCTATTCACATGGATTCATCATCAACAAACCCACTTCATAAAGGCACAATTTAGGAATTGAGAGAATTCATGGGTTCATAGAGTATTTTCATCATAAATCATCCATTAAATACTAATATTATCATTATATGCTATTAATAACCATTTGAAATTGTTTGAGTAAGGAACTCATGAGATTGAGTAAAACCCTAGGTTTTTCATGAAGATGAAAACTTTGAAAATTTCTTTAAAATTGACTCTAGGGGTAAAAGCTACCCCTAGATGAAGGATCACCATACCTTGCTTTTGAATCCCCAAGAAATTTGAGGAAGAAATACGTTTAATCCACAACCCTAGCTCCCTCTTCTTCTTCTTCTTCTTCTTCTTCTTCTTCTTCTTTGAGAACTTCTAGAGAGAGAAATATTGGACGGAGGAACTCTTTTGATTTGATTTGGGTTTTCTTAAAAAGTGACTTAATTCAAGGGATTTCAAGTCTAAAAAGGTTATATACCTACTATGAAAGGAATAAAATAATAGGGACTGAAATTTAGAAAAGAACTAAGGATCCTTAAAGTTACAACTTAAAAATTTTCACCTTCCACGATTTATCTCGCCCTTTGAACATTTAGGCTCACCAAGGGAACTAGGCAACTCGCCAAGTGGACCCTTGGTTCGCCCAATTTTCAAGTGAGCTCACTAAATGGGCAGCTTATTAGGCGATCTAGAGGACCAATGGGCAATTCGCCAACTTGGTAGGCGAGCTATGACTTAGCTCACCCTTTGTTCCAGAACCTAGGCCAAGGGGCCAACCCACTAGGCGACCCCAAGTGCACTTTGGCTCATCACCAAGTCACTTGGGCGATCATGCTACCCTATCGCCAACTAGGTCCAACAACGAACAAGGACTCTTCCACTCTATCTTTCCATCTTAGGTCCTTGTTTGCACCCTAGGCTTCTACCATACTCCATTTTAGTTCTAATATAGCCTAGACATCAACTTAAAGTCACACTAATCCGAACGTTAAGGCTCTAGTTCAACCTATCATTTTACGGGTCGTTACATTATCCCCCCTTAGGAACATTCGTCCTCGAATGACACCTTAAACACTGAAAGGGAAATAACGACTCAAGACGCATGTAACATCATAAACAATGCACAAACTTGGACGAAACATCAACTCCATCTCAAAACATCATCAATGCAACACAACAAGTAGGAACAAAATCTACAAACTCGTTATGCACAAAACATCAACATGTCTTATTTCATTGGAGGAACTACCTTCTCCACACCATTCTCATTATAACATCATAAGGCAAACTATGAAACTCTTCTTAAAACATAATTTAAGCATGCTCAACAAGTCAACTCATGAAGCATTTAGGCAACTCATTATAGATGCACATCAACATGAGGAACACATAATTCATAAAAATCATTTTTCTCATATAAACATACTTTCATCAAGAACATTCATAACATAAGGAGATCATGAAAACACATAATCACACATGACTCCAAAATATGAAACAAGCTACAAGGAACTCTTGGTTTCAAGCTTGAATAAGAATAGAAGAAAGAGATACGGATCTTGGAACTCCCAACAAAATATTCACAATCATAAGAAACCATCACTTACTGGTGCGTTCATTTGGAAGAGCTCTTTTGCCCTCTTTAGCTTGAAGTGCATAGAAACGACTATTCTTTGGAGCATTAGGATCCGGGCCACTAAAATAAGCTTGCTTGGCCTCTCTTCCTTTGGCCGTAAGAGTATGACAATTTCTCACTTGATGATCACTTTTTCCACAACTATAACACCCACTAGTACCGGCTAGGCACTTACCAAAATGCTTCTTTCCACAATTGTGGCAAGTAGGTTTAGAAAATGGAGACCCACTTCCTTTCTATTGGTTAACCCTAGGAGTGCTTGAGAATTCTTGGTTTGGAGCTCTCTTTTTGAACCTTGGTTGACCTTGTTCATCGGGCCTAGACCTCTTCAACTCCTTAGCCTTTCTCTTAACTTTGGACTCCTCAATAGATTGAGCATACACCATGAACCTAGAAATGTTCATATAATCATGGAGCATCGCCGTACGACACTCTTCCTCATCTAGGTCGGAGACTCCAGCTACAAACCTACTCATTTCATCTCTAGGGTTAGACACCAAAGAAGGGGCATACTTAGGCAATTGGGTAAATCTCAAGGAGTACTCTTGCACATTCATATTACCTTGCCTAAGACTGATAAATTCCTCCATCTTAACCTCTTTTTTCTCACGAGGGAAAAACCTACCAAGGAATGCTTCCTTAAACAACTCCCATTCTATGGGACCCACTCCAACCGGCCTATTGGCCTTTTATTAAGTGAACCAAACTTGGGAAACATCCTTCAATTGATAACCTGCTAGTTCCATTTTTTCTATAGAACCACCACCATAACATTCACTACCTTATACACCTCATCCAAAAACTCTTGGGGATCCTCTCCCACCTTAGAACCTAGAAACACCGGAGGATTCATCCTCATAAAGTCCCTCAACCTAGAAGCCATAGTGCTCCCAATAGGGTTCACATCAACACCCCTAGTAGTTTGGGCTGTCATAGCTTGGGCTTGAGTACTTACGGCTTGAGCCATCATCAAAAGAACCGGCCTAACTTCTTCATTGGTCATGGACAGAGGTTCAACCGGAACTTGATTTCCTTGATTGTCTTAAGGAACTTGTTCACCTTGAGGACCTTGGGGAGGAATCCCTCATTCATAATCTCCTCTTCCATCCTTCTTAGGTTCGCCCTTGTATTCATATCCTATAAACACAAGAGAAGGGTTAGGAAAATGACACCTATATATCTAAATTCTATGACACGACTTTAAGAATAATGAACGAAGCGTAACTTCCTAATGTCCTATAGCCTCTCGGTCATAGATGTGTCGCGACTGACACCGATGAACAATAATCTACTAGATGTGGCTTGTGAGACATCAATCCTAAAGACCATTCCCAAATCCTTATGCTCTGATACCAAGTTTGCCACGACCCAAGACTACCCCCTAGACGTCATCGGCGTACTTGACACTAAAGGGATCTCCTACAGGCCTCTTAACATTCATAACATGAGATATCAAAATAGTGCGGAAATAAAAACTTTATTTAAATCCAAAATCTATTGTCTCACATGGCCATCTAAAACAATTTTTCAAAACAAAAGTAGGGTCACGACCCTTTACAATCGAAAATCTAACAAATGTCTATTACATGAAAGTAGTGGAGCATAAAAGTACTTGTCCTCGATCTATGAGGACATACCACTTAGCCTTGGAAGAATCTCAATCCAAGCCCTTGAACTAGTTGAATAGAAACTCGATTGCCGGAATCTACACTAGTAGTAATATAAGAGAAATATGGGTTAGCACACAAAAAATGTACTAAGTATGATGACCATGCAAAAATCATGCTTAAAACAAACATTTTATTTGAAAATCATATTTTTATGCCATTTTGATAAGACTTCAAGACCAATAGAAATAGATGCATAGTATAAGTCATAACCAACATACAAGTCATTTCATCACATTGGAGACATAGTCAATATATAAGCCATTACCTTCACATTAAACCTTCACCTCAAGTAACCCTCAATCTATACCTTGTGCAATGTATGGATAGCGTCCCATACCACCATCCACACTAAAGTACCACCTTAAGGTCACCAAAAGTAAACTAAACATTCATCCTTTCCATCCTTTCCACAATACTCATACATAATAGACATAAGCAATTCATAAGACATGACTAGAAAGTAACTCATAATACAATCCAAGTATAGCACGCATCATCACATTAAGCATATAAGAGTCGACATTCTTCATTAGCTTCATTTAGAGCACATTCTTTCATTAGTCATGAAGACTTAGAGAACTCACTATAGCCCTCTTGAAGCCTACTCATGCCATGTATGGATAGCATCCCATACTACTACCCACACATCATAGAACTTCTCAAGAAACTATAATGCACATCTCACATGATGGGAATAGGTGTTTAACCGACATAGACCATGAGTGCTAAGTCATGGAATTCGGTGTCATATGAGCCCACATCGAAGAAAGGTGTTCTACTTACCTAAGGTAGAACTAGGTAATATTTTAGCTTTGGTAGACACCACTGGATAATATATATATCCTATGTGGGCACATAATTATGGGATATGAAGATGTTCATTGGAAACCTAACCTAACATTGGGATAGTTTCTATCTTACCATATCCACCCGGTGCTTAGCCTCCATTCACATAGAGTATTTCATTAACATTACTTTCTTGTACTAGAGAGGAATGACATAAGCCTATCGACCCAAAATACATTATTACACATGAAAGGAATGCAATAAGCCTATCGATTAATGGTATATTTAAGGATAGCTCATTGACTTTCAAAGAAGGGTGCCATCATCATTGGGTCTACCAATACAAGGGTCATCATTTCACACATGAAATGGCTACCATCATTTTGGTCTACCGAAGTATGGTTTATCATTAACATCCATTTATGGAAAGGTGCCACTAGCCTACCGATCCTAAAACACAATATTAGAATAGATCAAAGACTCAACATGAAAGGGTCACCGACATTAGGTTTACCGATTCATGTTCATTAAGTCAAGACACATTCATTAGTCATTTATGAAAGGAATGCTATAGGCCTATCGATTCATTCTCATAATGTCAATACACATTCATATTACAAGAGAGGATGTCTAAGCCTACCAACTCAAGATTCAACATTCAAGGTCACATTCATCAACACAAGAAAATGATGCCTTTAGCCTACCTATTCAAGATACAGCTTCACATTATAGAAACCCTTCACATTTTATCATCACATTCATGAGTGCATAATTGAGGATAACCTTTCAATAATAGCACAATTACATTCAAAACATGATCATATTATCATCATTAAGATCACACACATATACTTAGTAAGTAACACCTCCACCTTTCAAGTTGATCAATAGATCAATCACAATTCTACTTTAACATGTAATTTGATCATAACTTGCCCTTCAAGGCCGCAAATCACCAATCAAAAACACACTAATAATTTACTACAATTTAGGCATGGGTAATGATATACTTCAATAATCCAAAGCAATTTAGGCAAATTATGTTCGCATGCATTCATCATCAACAAACCCACTTCATAAAGACACAATTTAGAAATTGAAGTGAATTCATGGGTTCATAGAGTATTTTCATCATAAATCATCTATTAAACACTAATAAAATCATAATATGCCATTAATAACCATTTGAAATCGTTTGATGAAGGAACCCATGAGATTGAGTAAAACCCTAGGTTTTTCATGAACTTGAAAACTTCTTTGAAATTGACTCTAGGGGTGAAAGCTACCCCTAGATGAAGGATCACCATACCTTGCTTTTGAATCCCCAAGAAATTTGAGGAAGAAATACGTTGAATCCGCAACCCTAGCTCCCTCTTCTTCTTCTTGAACTTCTAGAGAGAGAAATATTGGAAGGAGAAACTCTTTTGATTTGATTTGGGTTTTCCTAAAAAGTTACTTAATTCAAGGGATTTCAAGTCTAAAAAGGTTATATACCTACTATGAAAGGAATAAAATAATAGGGACTCAAATTTAGAAAAGAACTAAGGACCCTTATAGTTACAACTTAAAATTTCTCACCTTCCACGATTTAGCTCGCCCTTTGAACCCTTAGGCTCTCCAAGGGTACTAGGCAACTCACCAAGTGGACCCTTGGCTAGCCCAATTTTCCAGTGAGCTCACTAAATGGGCAGCTCATTAGGCAATCTAGAGGACCAATAGGCGATTCGCCAACCTGGTAGGTGAGCTACGACTTAGGTCGCCCTTTGTTTCAGAACCTAGGACAAGGGGACAGCCCCCTAGGTGACCCCAAGTGCACTTTTTTGCATCACCAAGTCACTTGGGTGATCATGCTGCCCTATCGCCAACTAGGTCCAATAACAAACAAGGGCTCTTTCACTCTATGTTTCCAGCTTAGATCCTTGCTTGTACCCTAGGCTTCTACCTTACTCCATTTTAGTTCTAAGACAGCCTAGACATCAACTTAAAGTCGCACTAATTCGAATGTTAAGGCTCTAGTTCAACCTATCATTTTACGGGTCGTTACACATCCTTATCCACTAAGCTAAAAATTAGCAACTAACAAAAGATATGCTTTGACTCAACTAGGACTTCTAATAAACGTGTTACTCTGCCAACTTAATAGGAACCACTAATTACTTTGGATCAATATTCAACGTTTCTCAAGTTGAGTACAATTCTCTCCATCTTCTATCAGAACATTGTTTTAGTTCATTAAGCTACGAGTTCCACAGTTAGGAACACTTAGTTCTCTTAGGATTGATCCCTTTCATATTTTGGATCTTATCACACTACAAACTTGAATATACTTAAAGAAAACGACCATCTAGTAAGAGAGAAAAAGAGTAACTCAAATAAGAAGAGTTATAACCCAAAACAAAAAGAACAACAAATCGAATTTAGAGAAAAAAAAAGACTAAACTCACAAAAGTAGAGGCATAATACTGAGATTCGAGTAAAATAGAAAATACATATTGAGTTGAGATCACTGCTAGGTAGACATGTTCTTTGTCTAATTTAAGAAAACATAAATGAAACACTGAGAGCTACGAGCTATGCTTAAATCACTGCTAGGGTTCGGTGATTTGGAGCCATTTTTTGAGAAACAAAGCATTTTTTTTGTTTTTTGTTTTTGTTTTTGTGTTTTTTAGAATTTTAATAACAATACATTGGCGCTAAGTTTTTGTAAAAAGTGAAAACTTAACTTTTCTTATATATTTAAGTTGTTGCACTTTCTTTTTCTCAAGACCCCTAAATTACAATTTGGGACGAGTTACTAATTCCTTCAGAGACTAGATTTAGCACCTTCACAAGAAAATATAGAATTAAGGACCAGAATAAAATCTCTTCCTGATATATGTACTTTTAGAGATGGGATTATTAACTCATCCCTAAATGTTGGACTTAAATAATTTTTTTTCTTGTAGTGCGGAGCGCACTATTTATGTTTTAGAGGATATGTGACGGGCTTCTGTGCTGCACTTTGAAGGTCAATACGACCACTTCTTGGCCTTGGCAAAATTTTCATATAACAACAATTACCACTAGAGTATTTACATAGCCCCATTTGAGGCCATATATGGTAGGTGTCGTCTCTCTTCAGTTGGTTAGTTTGAGTCTTCCAGACCTAGGCCTTGTAGTACTTATGTGCTTTAGGAAACCTTAGAAAGACTTCAGGTGATTCAGGATAGGCTTAGGTCAGCTCAAAGCAGGCATAGGAGTTATTTTGACCATAGGCACTAGCATTTGAGATTTGGAGTTGGTGACCAGGTGTTCCATCGAGTATTACCCATAAAGGGTGTGATGAGATTTAAGAGGTGGGGTAAGCTTTGCCCCAAGTATATAGGGCCTTTCGAGATTATTCACACGGTTGATGATGTTGTTTATGTGTTGGTCCTACCATCTGCCTTTTCAGCTATTCATTCGTTTGCCATGTTTCTTTGTTGGTATGTTCTCTATGAATCTTATGTACTCTAGTATGATTTAGTTGAACTGGATGACCGTTTGACCTTCACGGAGGAGCCAGTTTCTATTTTAGCTAGATATATGTGACAGTTGTGTTCAAGAGCCATTCCTATAATTATTATTGTCTAGTAGAGGCATCTACCAATCAAGGAGGCTACACGAGATACAGAGCATGAGAGGTAAGAACAATTTCCCCGCTTGTTTGAGACTTCAAGTACTACTTGACCTTTACTTTCGAGGAACAAAGTCCTTTTAGTAGTGGATGTTGTAATTACTCTCCAGGTCATTCCCTCTTTATTGAGTTATTTCAGCATTTAGAGCTTTCATATAGCCACCTGAAGTCATTTATAACTGGTTGGGACTGATAGTTCAGTCACCTGGTCATTCATTTTATTTCTATTTAAGTTTATCTTTTTGGAGCTTTGAAAGTTTTAACTGTTGGCTTTGGTCAAAACTTCTGGAAAATGGCCTTAAGATGCAATTCTCAAAGTTCCATTAGCTCTGGAATGTCAATTTGGGGTTAGTAGCAATGCTAGTTTAAATTGAGAGGCCTTTAATGTGAGTTTGGGTTGTTAGGTGAGATATTTATGAATGTTTGGCAAAGGATTGACTCCGGTAAACATTCTAAAAAAATGGTCTCTGCTGAGATTTTTGTCATTGCCCTTAGTTTCATTATGTCGAGTTTTGTCTAGTAGAGTGGTTGGCTAGAGTCTCGAGATCTTAGGTTGCGATTTGGGTGTTTAGGCAAAAAATGAGTTTTAGACTTAGAGGGGTCCTTAGGGGATATTTCTGTCATTACAATCTTTTCTTAGGAAATCTAATGATTCCATTAAGTCGGGAATGTTGAATTTAGTGGGGGTAGCATATCTAGTTTATTTTTATTGGGTTTCAAATGAATCCCAAGGGTACGTTCAAAGACTTTGAAATATTACAAAATATGTTTTTGTTGGTGTAGACTTTCAACGACCAAAAATAGGCTTTTAGTAAAGGAAAGTAAGTTTTAGCGACAAATTTGCTCAGCTATAAATCCCTAGTTTCAGATTAGAAGTTCATTGATTAAAACGTGAGTTCTTGAGCGATAGAGCTCTGATTGAACTAATTTTAGATGCTACCTGTTGGAAATTGTTGGGGCTTCGAGTTATGGTCATTGGTAGTGTTGTGGACCTATTTTAAATGTTATTTTGTGTTCCTGAGACCTGTACTTTCTCTTTTATGATGATCATGGAGTCTTTTCTTGCATGTTTTGTTTGAGGTAGCTCTTAAGCTCAAATTGTGCTCATTTATGGGGCACAAATCATTGAGCTAATTAAGACCCAATGCCAGAGTCAATTTTGGTATTTTTAGTGCAGGTTCCACATGTAATTTTTTACTTGATTTTGGGTTTGTCTCAAAAATTATTGTGATTTTAGTGTCTAAATATGTGTATTCATGTCGTGAGCATGTTTTTTTTAGGGTAGCAGCAATTAGAGGCCATCCAAAAAAGCAATGATTTGGAATTGTAATTTTGGAGCACGTGTGGTCTGTTATGGCTTACTGGTACTTAGAATGAGCTTGTGAATGTTAAATTCATGTTGATTTGCTAGAACTGTGTTGGGTTGTAGTTGATTCATGTGTAGTTATTAGATTTCATGCCTCATGCCTTATTTTCGGGTTTTCCAGAGTTCAAGCATGCCTATTAATGTCGTCTATTGGTAGATTTCATACTTTTTCTTATTTTTATTGTTATCTTGTATTTTTACTTAGCCAGCACATAGGCTAGTAAACGCCCTACACTTGCATTTCTGGAGTCGTTAGGCCTTAGAACTCAACGACATCACTTAAGATGGCTTAGATCCTTGTAGACTGATATAAGAGATGTAGGTATAATAGTATTATCCTTAGCTAGGCAACTACTTAGGTAATATGACCTTTTATATGTAATTGTCCATTATGGTTCAACTCTAACATGTCGTTGGTAATTTCAGGCATTATTCAGTTATTTTGGATCAGGTCTTGGAATAAGAGCTGGAGTGGGTTCCTGGCATCTCTGGAGACGATTCTGCTCTATTATATGAACCAGTTTGAGGAAGAATAGTTGATTGGGGGATTTTGAAGTCTTTTAACCAAGTCTAATTTTTTATGTAAGCTACGACTTATCCGTAATTAGATTGAGCTTGTGTTGTTATTGGTAGCTTATTTTTTTACTTAGCCTAGGTGTAGGCCAGTGATATCCCTAAACTTGCATTTATACAGTTGTTAAGCCTTAGAACACTCCGACTTCATTTAAGACGGCTTCGCTCCTTCTAGACTAATATAAGAGCCTTGGGTCCAATAGTATGATCCTTAGCTTGACTACTACGTAACTTATATGACCTTCCCTCCATAATTTTCCACCATCGTTTGACTCAAACGTGTTCAATGGTAATTTTATGCATTATTTGGATGTTTGGGATCGGGACTTGGAATTGGAGATGGAGTGAGTCCCTGGAGACTCTGACGATGGTTTTGTTCTACGATATTTATCGGTTTGAGGAAGAGCAAATGATTGGGGGCCTTTGGAGTCTTTTGGCCGAGTTTGAGGCCTTGGCATATCTTCTCTTAGCGAGGTTTGAGGCCCTGGTGTACCTTGTATTAGCTAGGTCACAAGCCCCGACATAGATTATTACTCGGTTTGAGGCCCTTACTCATCTTTATTAGCATCACTTTGATCTTGTCACACCTCTATTAGTCGAGTTTGAGTCATGATTTAGTGATTCTATTGGTTTTTAGGGTGCATTACTGCGGTTTGAGTTTGTGGATGGTTGTGACAGTTAGAATATACTCTTAAGCATAACTAGTAGATCCTTAGTTCTTTTGTGCACCCATCAGGCTTATGGTGGTTCGTTTGTGTTATTTACTTTCAATTGCACATGAGTGTAACTTCTAAGCTTATGGGGTCCAGTTAAGTTTTAAATAGTTATTTGTCTTTCCGTTCATCCTTTTCTAAACTCATATGCTTGTAGATAGGTTTTATGTTGCCATATTTTCTGTGACCTCTAGTTTCTTACCTTATTGTTCTACATTTTTTCATTACTTTCCAAGCCCACTCAACTTATGATGCATGCAGGTACTTCATCTTTTGGTAGTCATACTACACCTTGCATCTGTTTTCTTTATGCAGATCTGAGCACTAGTCACTAGTGTTGATTTCGATCCTACTATAGGGATATCAGATACCAAGGGTGAGATTTTGGCATCCTGGATCAGTCCGTCTCCTTCTTTTTATAGCTTTGACTAGCCTTTTAAATTTGAGACAAGTTTATATATTTTGGTCCATTTTTTGGGACGTATACTCTTTTTAGTAGCTTTGTACTTCTGATTATCAATTTTTGGGATTGGTTTCTTTATTTTGTGTTGTGTATGTTTTGTGTTCTTACTTTATATTACTTTTGTTAAACTATTTACATTATCACTTATTGCATGTTGTTTCGACCCACTAAGCCTGTTACTTATCGTTCCAGCTAACATGTTGGCTTACCTACTGGCGAGTTATGGTAGGTGAAACACCATCTCTTTCCTTTGCGCTAACACTGTTCCTACTACCACATCACTTGCGTCACACATCAGCTCAAACGGAAGCTCCCAATTTAGGGAAGTCAGGATTGGAGCTTCTATCAGCTTCTTCTTCAAAGCTTAACAAGCTTGAATGCATTGCTCATCACATACAAATTTCATCTCCTTCTCTAGGAGACTGCACATGGGTCTTCCAGTCTTAGAGAAATCCTTGATGAATCTCATGTAGAAACCAGCTTGACCCAAAAAGCTTCTCACCCCTTTAATAGAGATTGGGGGAGGTAGCTTTTCAATGACTTCCACTTTGGCACAATCAACTTCCAGCCCTCTCTTTGACACCTTATGGCCTAATACAATCCCTTCCGTCACTAGAAAATGACATTTTTCCCAGTTTAGGACGAGATTAGTTTCCTCGCATCTAGCCAGTACCCTGTCCAAATTCTCCAGACACCTGCCAAAAGACTCCCCAAAGACTGAGAAGTCATCCATGAATATCTCCATAAAATCTTCAATCATATCATGAAATATAGCCATCATTCATCTTTGGAAGGTGGTTGGAGCATTGAATAGTCCAAACGGCATTCGCTTGAAAGCATATGTCCTATAAGGACAAGTGATTGTAGTTTTCTACTGGTCCTCTAGTTCAATCACAATTTGGTTGTATCTTGAATAGTCATCCAGGAATCAATAATATTCTTGCCCAGCTAACCTGTCCAGCATCTGATCAATAAAAGGAACAGGGTAGTGATCTTTTCTGGTGACCTCATTCAATTTCCTATAATCCATGCATATTCGCCACCCTATCACTGTCCTGGTTGGAATCAACTCATTTTTTTCATTAGTGATCATTGTCATGCCTCCTTTTTTAGGTACACACTTAACCGGGATTACCCACTTACTGTCTGAAATCGGGTATACAATACCTGCATCCAGCCATTTAATGACCTCCTTGCGCACCATATCTTTTATCACTAGGTTGAGTCTGCGTTGAGGTTGTACACTTAACTTGTGGCCCTCCTCCATAAATATCCTATGCATGCATAAAGCTGGGCTGATGCCATGTATGTCAGCCATCTGCCAGCCTATCGCCTTTTTCCTCTTCCCCGATATTTTCAGAAAGGCCTCAACCTGCACTTTAGACATATAAGAAGAAAGGATTACAGGTAAAGATTCATTGACACCTAAGAATGCATACCTGAGATGAGAGAGGAGAGCCTTTAAATCCAACTTTGGTGCTTCCTCAATTGAAGGCTTGGGAGATGGTCCCAAGAATCTATTTAATGGCTCCACAAACTTGCGAAGCATACTCACATTCGGGACATCTAGAATATTAGCCAACTCATGGGCTTCAGCATCTCCCTCAATCTCTTGCCCAATTAACACTTTCTCTAAAGGGTCTCCGGCTTCAACATATTTAGCTACCATTTCCTCATCAATGACTGTAATTGTTGACAACTCTTCATATATTGCAAGCAACTTCATTGCCTTGTACAGATCAAATACCTCTACATTTTCATGAACCCTCATTGTTAGTCTACCAGCTGCCACATCAATTAACTCACCTCCGATTGCTAGGAATGGGCGTCCCAAAATAAATGGGACCTCTGGGTCATGCTCAAAATCCAAGATGACAAAGTAAACGGGGAAAATTAGAGTTCCCACTTGGACCAAGACATCCTCAATAACGCCATTTGGCCTTGCTACCGAACGGTCCGCCAACTGCAACATAATGGTTGTGGACTTGGGCCTTCCTAGTCCCAACTTGAGAAACATGGACGTAGGCATCAAGTTGATACTTGCGCCCAAATCGCACAACCATTTTGCCTCAATACACTTACCAATTTTTATTTGAACAGTAAAACTCCCTGGATCTTTCAACTTAGTTGGGAGCCTATTCTGGATCCTAGAACTGCACTCCTTCATGAGTGCTACTGTGGCATACTCAGCCAACCTACTCTTGTTGGCTACCACATCTTTCACATATTTGGCATACTTAGGAATGCCTTGCATCAAAGGCAAGTTAACATGTACTTGTTTGAGTAATTCAATAAACTTACCAAAACATTCCTCCTCCTTCTGCTTTTTGAATTTCTATGGGAATGGAGGAGGTCGTTTTGCCTTTGGTTCCTCATTCACCCTTTGCTCACTTGGTTCTGCTTCATCTATCTATTTTTCTTTTTCTTCAGCAGCTTTTTCCTTTGGCGTTAACTCCTCCAATGGACGACCACTCTGAGTACTCACAACATTTACCTATTTCAAGTTTGGATCGGTATTTCCAGGCAAACCCCCTTGTTGTCGGGAATTTTGGGCACTAGCAAACTGCCCAAACTGCTTCTCCAAATTCTGAGTCGCCAGTTGATTGTTTCGAACATCTGCTGCCAATTTACCTTGGTCAGCCATGATTTGTTTTAGCATGTCCTCCACACTCATATCACCTTGCTTGGCAGTCTGCTGATTACCATGACTTTGTTGGTTTCCATGGCTTTGTTGATTGTAATGTTGTCCACTACCTTGTGGCCTGTATTGGTTATGTCCTTGGTGTTGGTTTTGATTACCACCCCATGAAAACTTTAGGTGATTCCGCCATCTTGGGTTGTAAGTATTGCCATAGTTTTGGTGATTTCCTCCTCATTAGGCATTACCTACAAAATGAACAGATTATGGGTTTGCTCCACATACCTCAGCATTGTGATCTCCACCTCCACATACTTCACACCAAGCTTGTGGTTGCTGCACCATATTAACTTGAGCTTGCTACTGTCCTAATGACATGTTGCTGAAATGAGTAGTCATCATATTCTGCATTGCTGAAATTTGTGCAGTTAGAGCTATCACTGCATCCATTTCCAAACTCTAGCAGTCTTCTGTACGATCGGTTTAGCTCCTCATCCATTCCACTCGGGGTTACCTTATGAAATTCTATTAAGCAATGTAAACAACTCAGTATATGTCTTCTACAAAGCTTGTCCACCTGCAGCAGAATCAAGTAAAATTTTCGTGTTTGGTTCCAACCCTTCAATGAAGGTATGGACCAATATTTCGTTAGCTTGATGGTGATGTGGACAACTTAACAGTAGGGACTTAAACCTGTCCCAAGCTTGGTACAAGTTTTCCCCTCCTTTCTGTCTGAAGCTTAATATGTCGCTTCTCAGCTTGGTGTTTTCCCGAATGGAAAAAATCTTA
Source organism: Solanum acaule (assembly GCA_036250505.1). Taxonomy (NCBI): domain Eukaryota; kingdom Viridiplantae; phylum Streptophyta; class Magnoliopsida; order Solanales; family Solanaceae; genus Solanum; species Solanum acaule. The sequence continues at coordinate 26,648 of JAJOOR010014793.1, forward strand.
TCAAGAACTTCCGGGCAAGATGATCCCAATATGTTATGGAATTTGCGGGCTTAGAGTTCAGCCATCTTTTTGCATCCCCTAGCAGAGAAAAAGAGAATAATGTGAGCCTCACATAATCAGAGTTCAGTCCAGTTGGGGTGTATGTGTCACTGATCTCGAGAAAATTTTGAATATGCACTCGTGGGTCCTCATGAGATAGACCAGTGAACTGCCCGTTTGTGTGCAATAATTGCACCATGTTCTGCTTCAATTCAAGCCTCCCACCAGCTGCAGGTTTTTGAATACTTGAGGTAACATTGGTGGTCTGTGGGATTGCCACATCTCTCAGTTTCATTTCTACCATCACTGCAGGTGGGTCTTAATCCTCCCTTTCTTCTGAAGTTTCTGGTTCACTAGCGACAAGAGCAACAGGGTAAGTGAGTCTTCTTTGCCTTCTTCGATAACAAACAAATCTCTCCGGTTCAGCTAGAGGCTGTACCAAGTCTTGGTCGTCTTCCAGTGTGAAAACCTGACACAACTTGCGAAATGAAGAGCCAAGATCAAGTTGTCAACACTTGTACAAATAATTTAGACACTCAAAAATTAGATATCTGCCGATTTTAAAGTCTCGACAGTGGCGCCAAAAACTTGTTGCATCCAAAAGCACAAGTAAGTGCATGTGGTCACTAAAGTAGTACAGTGACTCTTTCGAGCCGGATTATCACACCCAAAGGACTTCAAATCAACAAATAACAACTTTACTATGTCTATAATAAATTTACTTATGCGACAGAAAATTTCAGGAATTTGTTTATATCTACTAAGTTGAACAATCTCAAAAATTAAATACTACAATCAAACAGTTTCAAACAAGATAATTTCGCAATTTGGGAAACTATTCCAGGGTTGTAGCATATACCGATTTCAAGCATAATATTAATTCATCCTAGCTTTCGACATGTTAACTTCATTATAGATTTACAAGGTTAATTTTATGATCATGATCTCCCGACCTCTAATCATCTACCACCATTGACATCCTAACTACATCGTTGAGCAGGGATACGCATGAACCAATAGCGGAGCATTAAGCTATCATCTTGCATATTAATCAAGCACGGCATATAGGTATAAGCATATCCTATTAACGAAACACTCTAAGCTTTACCCTAGAATGAACACGCTTCTTACATTCTTTGGTCTATCCCTCTATCCATCTTCCGAATTCAAGAGTGGACAATGAGTTTATTTTAATGTTGATCAGTCATATAAATAGTTAAACAAGAATGTAAGCATAAATCACAAAAAACCCCATCTCATGCTAGAAACAAATATTATTACACCATTAATCGTAGCTACAACCCTAGAATAATGAAATTTAGCTACTCATAGAATAAAACATCTTCAAATAATGTTTATGGATCATAAAAGGGTTTACCAAAATGAAGGAGTAGAAGAAAAGCCCTAGATAGTGTCAGCAAAATTGCCCAAATTGTTGTTCTTTCATTTTTTCAAAAACTGGATAATGATAAAAATAATACAACTAGACTATTTAAAGTCTGAAATAAAACATGTGACTCAATTCTGGTGTCCAGGTCCACGACGCGGACCTGTTCCCTAGCCACAATTTGTGCACAAAAAAATCCTCTCCGCGACGCGCTCCTGACGCGCACTCTACTGTTAAGCTAAATTGTCTTCCACATGCTGGTTTCAACTGCGCAACGCGGAGTTGCTCCATTGTAGAGTATTTTTTTCCATTTTCTTGGCCATTCTCCTTAGAAACTTTGGCTTCTATTCTCCAACCTTTTTCATAGTGTCCTTTTTCGCTCCTTTTTTCTTTGTTTTTCACCCTGAAACATCTAATCATATTGGTTAGAGGAAACATAATCAATGGACTTTAAAGTTTCAGTTCAGACTACGAAATTGCTCTCAAACTTAGCTATATATATGGGATAAATTGGTTATTAGGCTCACAAATACACCTAAGATCAATTCCCTACCTTTCTGATCCTATCGAACTTGGGGGATGGAGCACTAGTTGATGAAGGTGTTGGGGCTATAGTAGACCTTTGCTGAAAATGAAAGTGATTTCCACCACCCAATTTCTGCTGAGAGTACTCATAGTTCCTTGTTCTAGCCTTCTTGTTGTCCTTAGCCATTTTCTTAAGCTTATCTCCCTCAACCTGCTGAGCATGATTCATGAGCCTAGAGATATTCATATCATATTAACAGCATAGCATCTCTGCACTCCGTCTTCACCAAGTCGGATACCCCAAACATAAACTTACTCATTTGTGCCCTTGTATTGGCAACCATGTGTGGAGCATACCTGGAGAGCTGGGTGAACTTAAGCTCATACTTTTGGACTATCATTGTACCCTGCTTCAAGTTCATAAACTCTTGAGCCTTAGCGTCCCTCAACTCTCTAGGGAAGAACCTGTCCTGAAAAGCTTCGGTAAAACAATCCCAAGTCACAGGAGCTGCATCCACACTCTTGTTTTCTTTCCATTGAGTGAACCAAATGGGAGTTACATCCTTAAGCTGGTAGGATGCCAACTCAACCCTATCATTACCAGTCACGTGTATCACTCTAAAGACTTTCTTGACCTCATCAATCAAGTTCTGTGGGTCCTCACCAATCTACGACCCTAGCAACTCAAGCGGATTCATCCTACCAAAATCTCTAACTCTAGCTGCAGCTGACCCAACATTAGTACTAGTAGGAACTGGGACCTGCTGATTATTCTGATTGGCCACACTCTCAGCTAAGAGATGGATCGCATTCTGAAACTCTTCATTGGAAACCTCATGGTCTGGGACTGGAGAAACTGTGTTACCGTTGCGTGCATTAGCATCATGTGATATAGCTTTACGAGGAGGCATGATTTGGAACGCATAACGATGGATTAGAACGGAGAAATTCGATCATACCTTATGTACAATAAGATTAGCTAAGAGAGTGAAGTTTTCTTAAAACACTTTGTAGCCTCCCTCTCACTAGATATTGTGCATTTCATACACATGAAAGAGACTTTACTTAGTGTGGCTTTCAGATATCCTAGGACTCTTAAACCTAATGCTCTGATACCAAGTTTGTCACTCCCCGAGGCTACCCCTTTGACGTAAACACGGGACCTAGGATCACGAGTGACCCCAAGCTAACCCTGAGCTGGCATATCATAAGCATACTAAAAGAATTGAACAAAAGATACTATGCGGAAGCTAAATCAATTAATAACTGAAAGATGGGGAATACCCAATACTGATGTTAATATATAAAAACTACTAAGAGTTTAATGATACTGAACATTCACTCGAAACTAAAGCTGAATCTAATACTATGTCTGAAAATCTAACTGACCAGAGTTGCTGGGACATGTCCCCAGCTAACCCTAGTAAAACTAAAACTGGATTAAAAGACTAAAATGGAAAACATGTTTATTGTCTTCGAAGTGTGAGGACTCACCACTGATGCTGCTGAGTATGGATCGAGAACCGATCTACGTGTGATCTGAATGTTGAGGACCTGAACCTACATCATGAAAGGATGTAGTGCAGAGTATGCGTCAGTACTTGGAATGTACTGAGCATGCAGGATATAGAATATAACTGAACAAATATGTAAGCTGAACAAAGCATAACTAAGCAATGATATAATCTGAATATAATGTAAATATTGAAATATACTGAAATGAACTGAACTGAATGCAATGAACAAGTAGTGATTATTAACATGACATGCAGAGATTGAATACTAAAATATAACTGAAAATCTGGTTAAATAAACTAGAGTTTGACTATGGGAGCTACTATTAACCGACATAAAACCACGTGAGCTAAACTTGGAGTCTGATGTATACACCCCATCGAGAGGACCCAATATATCTTACCAGGGGTATAAAGGCATGACTGACATGATCACTAAATTTGATGCCTACTACGGGGACTTATATACCTACGGGGGCATGTATTTTTGGGACTATACGGGTACGCTGAACCCTAGTCCAACTCGGTGTTAATTCTACTCCCAATTGAATATGCATATGACACATTATGACTGAAATGATGAATAGCTCAAAATACTGACATACAAAATCTGAGAATGTAACAATTATATACTGATAATGTGACATTCGAAAACTGAAGCATGATTAGGTGTTTTACTAACCTAGCAAGTGCATTTCATGAACTAAAAGAAACTACACAGCTAAGGTTTTGAGTTTTATGTAAGGAATTTAACAACGATTCCAAGAAAACCTAATAATTCGATTACGAACACTATAAACGCTAAATTACAATAAATATCTAAAGTTTCTAAAAACCCTAGGTCTAAACAAGATATACGGAATCAAGAGTCTAACTGAATTCTAGGGAAACTGAATAAACTCTTCTGGTAGTCCTTGAAAGGTTGTCGCTTCTTTCTTCTCCTTTTTGCTCTAAGTTTGATGATTTTTGGGAGAATAATCGTTCTAGGTAAGTTCTGACTAAGTTATTAGGCTTAAACTTGTCAAAACGACGTAGTTTAGGATTTAAACGACGTAGTTTGGGGGCTCAACACATAGGAAAAAGACCTAAATGACCCTAACTTAAAAGCTGACGAAGGTCATCCACAGAGGGACCTACTGAACATCGGTTGACCTACCAACCATCAATAGGGGTCATGGGTCAAGCTCTACCCGACAGGGGTTCACTAAAACGAGCATAACATTTTACTCTGAGATGGGATTTTAGCAAACTTTGTGGTGTTGGAAAGAGGATTCAATTATCTTTCATTTGATAGGTCATGAGCCACCTAATTCATTCTGTGCTAAAAGATATGATCATTTGAAGTTGACCCAACAACCAATTCCCTCCAATTGGCTGTTGACCCTCACCTACGGTCCGTCGGTCCAACCACGAACTGTCCTGGTCAACCGTGGGTGGGGTCAGAGACCATAAATATTTGGTGCCCAATGATGGACCCCACCTACGGATCGTGTGTCAGACCACGGACAGTCGGTTGCTTCCATGGTTCTTGAACCAGGTCTGGAAAGCTGCATTTTTTTCTATTTTCTCAAATCCGAGATGTTACAACAATGATGCAGCATATGTGCTTGCCATTATTTCCATTTTCGTGAGCAGCAGTGACAGTCAAGCCACGGACAGATTCATTGGCCACATGAAGGAAAAACTCCCTCAAAGAAAAGAAATAAAGCAACAGAGGGAGAGTCTAATCTATATGACAGATAATGTTTGGGTTAGTAATCCGATATTTTTTATGCAAAGACCAGACCGTTGTTGCACTATTTAACACAAGAATATTATTCGACTGAATGGATGGCATGTTCATAGTGACGATGAACAAGTTGATCAACCTTGTTATGGATGTGGTTGTGATGTTGAGGTTGATCATGTCTTTGCTCTTTTGCCAAAGTTGGGAATCTAATTTATCTTCATTTTTTGTAATTTTTGTTTGGGGCTAAATTATGTGCATAAATTGCAACATCTAAAGTCTTTTTAAGACCAATTTATGTGCTTGTAATTTGGCTTACTATTTATGTGCATAATATTTTTGCTTCTTCATTCTGTTCTTGAATCTTTATTATGAACTAATTTTATTCTACTTTCACTTTCGTTCTTATTACTTATCCAACAATTTTGTGTTGTAGTGGATTGTTTGTTAAAATGAAATAAGAAGACCACACGTTTGAAAAAAATAGTTGTGTGATCAGAATTTTTTTGAAGTTCTATGAAAATCAAATGTTTGAAATCCCAACATCTACAAAGAGAGTTGTTTTAAAATAAATAACTAAAATGCGGGGACCTAACCTAGACTCGAACTTGTGACCTATTAGACTAATCGTTTAGGTTTTAACCATTCGCGCTGCAATAACATTCGTTCATAATCACGAAACAAAATTTATTTATTCTTTTCATATCAGTTATTTAATGAATATAACTAAGCAATTTATAAATGAGATATTATAAATAAATATAGTCTAATCACTCCTAAAATGTGAAAATAAATTGAGCAAAGGTGCAGATATAGCATAACTCATTGTATTAATATATATACTCAATTATATCTTGGTCACGATTATATTCATCACATTCAATTGACACATATTTCTGAAGGAGCATCACTCATACAATAACTTATCCTTTATGTTTATTTTCATCATAAAGACATGACTTATACTAAAGAAATATCATCATTGGTTGTAAAAAAGGATCCAAATATTAACTTTTGCACTCTTTTTCACCAAAAAAAATAAGAAATTTAAAATTATTGAAATCTCCACACCTACAAAGAGAGTTGTTTTTTAAAAAAAAATAACTAAAATGGTGGGACTTAACCTAGACTCGAACTCGTGACCTATGGATTAATTGTTTAAGTTTTAACCATTCCCGTTGCAATAACATTCGTTCATAGTCACGAAACAAAATTTATTTATTCTTTTCATATCAGTTATTTAATAAATATAACTAGGCAATTTATAAATAAGATATTATAAATAAATATAGTCTAATCACCCCTAAAATCTAAAAATAAATTGAGCAAAGGTTGAGATATATCATAACTCATTGTATTAAGCTATATACCCAATTATATCTTGGTCACGATTATAGTCATCACATTCAATTGACTTGTATTTATGAAGGAACATCACTCATAGAATAATATATTATTTACGTTTATTTTCATCATAATGACTTGACGTCTAGTAATGAAACATCATCTTTGGTTGTATAAAGGATCCAAATATTAAGTTTTGCACTCTCTTTTTACCAAAAAATATTAGAAACTTAACATACCCACCCCTATAAAGAGAGTAATTTTTAAAAAATTAACTAAAATGGGACCTAACCTAGACTCGAACGCGTGATCTATGGACTAATTGTTTAAGCTTTGACCATTCGCGCTGTAATAACATTCGTTTATAATCACGCAGCATAATTTATTTATTCTTTTTAAATAAGTTATTATTCTAATTTAGTAAATAAAAGTACTTATGTTGACATGCCCAATCCAAAATATCAGGATAAATCCAAAAAATAAGGACAAATACACATACAATCCTATATTAAAATAACACCAAAAAATTGCCTTAACAAATTAACCTTTCATTGATTTTTCAACAACAACTCCAATGCACAAAATTACATAATGATTCCCCAGTAATTTCGTAGCATAATTTCACTCCATTTGTGCAAATGTTCCAATCTTCTGAAGCTTGCACAACATCATCATAATTCTTGTATTTTTGGTATAAACTTCCTCTAACTCCAATGCTCAAATTTACACATTCTTGCCAACTTGAATATATACCTTGTTTTTTACCCTTAAAAACAACATAGACATACTTGCTCATGAGATGAAAATTATCAACGAAAATAGAGAGCTGTTGCAAAATGAAAAAAATGGAGAAAGTCCAAAAAAATTTGAACAAATATAGTGCTCTCAATAGAGTATTGACGTTGATTTAATTTTTCAAATAAAAATTATGAACAAAAACAAAAGGGCTTTTGAAATGAAGAAAAATGGAGAAAGACCAAAAATTTGGTAGAAATATAATAATCTCAAATATCAATATAGTATTGGAGTTAATATAAATTTTTTGGGCAGCGTGATTTGAAAAGAAAAGAGTATAGGCTTAGACTTTTCAAAAGTGATTTCAATTTCAAAATGTTGTGGTTTAATAGATTTCAAAGTGGTTTTACTTTAAAGGATACTCTGGGTACAACAAAAAATGAATTTACCCTATCACCCTTCCCATCCCTCTGAAATTACGACCTTACTCCGAAAAGTAAGGTCGTGCCATTTTGTGCCAATTTTTTATCCTGCCAAATATATTTTTCGTTATATTTATGGGTAGCCCTGGAACATCAGTTATCTGAGGTATTGACCATGAAGTTTGGCGTTGTCTTTGACTTTTACCTAGTCAAGAATAGAAAAGTGATTGATGGATCTGTCTAAATTCGTAGATTTTCTTTTGAATAGATCAAGGTCATGTGTTTATTATAAATATGGAAACGAGGTTCCATAAGGGTAAGGTATTTTACACAATAATTATCTATGACACTATATATCCAAATTTAAAATATTATACAACTTTCATGATATGGTGAAATCCCGATTACATTACTGCAGGCCAAAATTGGATTTGAAAGAGCAAGCGACAGCCTTGCTTCGTTCTGCGGCGGTTTTCCTCCACCTACAGGGCTGGCTGTGCCCAGCAAGCAAAGGATTGGGGATTCAGTGGTGAAGTTTTCAATTCTTTATATGTCTTAGCTAATTATCACAAATAAACAAATACCAAGTCTAAATGTTATTCAAATAAAGTGCAACACATAAATTATTTCTAATTTGGTAGTTTCTCATTTCGACAACTGACTTAAAAAACCAAGGATTGTTTCTTATTGTGTATAACAATAGTCTTAAATACGATGTAGTAGTAATGTTGACATTAGAAATATTGATATTATATTAGTTATGTTGAACTTATTTCTTATGTATTGTTTGGTTTGGTGTATGATGTGAGGCTAAAAATATATATTTTAATCATTATTTGCCTCACATTTATTATTTATATTTGTTCTTTTTGGACATGGATTTATGGATTGTGCTAAATAGTGTATTTTATTTGTAGGAGTAAATTGGTGTAAAGTTGAAGTTTGGAGCTAAAACGAATTAAAGATGGAAGGTTGAAGAAGAAAATCAAGCAGACAACTTAATGGATTAAACTTTATAAAATAATATATATGTTGGTCGAAGTGAAAATTGGAATTGCCTTTTACTTGCTTGAAACATCATCTTAAAGTCGTTCACAATTAGTTACTTTTATTCATTGCATAATTCGTAGTAGTAGTTAACAATCATCACCATTTCTGAAAGCGGTTACTTTTATTTTATTTGTAGAGCTAAGTGTTAGATATAAGTTGATCATAAGTCCTTGGGAACGATTCTTTAAGAATCTATATTACTTGAGCGATCACGTACACTTGCGTGTATATTGGCGAGCAACAAGTTTTTGGCGCCGCTGTCGGGGACTTAGAAATTAACTATTTTCTAGGTTATACTTGTTCTTTTTTTTTTTTTTTTTTTTAATTAGTCTTTTTTCCAACAATTATTATTTTTTCTTTCTTTGAATAATTTAGTACTCTTATTGATATGGATGATTGGGATAAATCGTGGTTAGGAGATGAATGTCATTTATGTCATATATGTGGTCGTCAATATATTCATTGGAATGGTTGCCCTAAATCTTATTCCCTTCCCCCAAACCCCTATTATGATTCTTCTGTTATTTGTGATATTGGTAGGGGCGATGAAGCGGAGAATACAAAACAAGAGACGCGCAATCTGAATTCACTTATGGAATGTACGGACATGCTGGACAAAGTTAACTCAACAATTACTGAACAAATATTTGAATGCAGGGAAGAGCACAAAAAATTCATGAAATTGCTGGATATACTTGACGCTATTCAATTAGAAATTACTGTCCTAGCTAAATTAGAAGAGATTGTCGTGGATGATGACCAATTAATGGAGCAAAAAGAGGAATTCAAATCATTCAACTATATCTTATTCCTTAATATCGATGTTGAGAAAGAGTACAAAAGTGAGAATGTCGTAAATAATGCTGCTTTGGAGTTGAGACAACTTGAATCTCATTCAAAACACTTTTCTGTAAAATCTGAACTAATGGATGAGTGTATAGATGAGGAACAAGGCTCCTACATTCTAAAGTTTTTTAGTCCACGTAAACAAAACGGCATTCCTCACCTAAGGGCCAAGAAGTGCAAGATGCGACATATATTACTTGGTTCCTTTATCTTTATACCATCTCACCTTGAGAGGAGTTGAAAAACAGATGCAAAGTTAGGGGTAAAATTCATAAGTTCAAAGTGGAAAGAAAAGTGGTGAATTTATTTGTGTCGTGCCGCAACGTTAAATTAAGCGCTTATTGAGAGGCAACCCAATTTATAGTGTAACTTTTTATTTTTTATTTTATTTTTTTTAGAGTCATTTTTTTGTGTGGTTTTTATAGGTTTTGGAGAAGTATGAGTATCCAAAATTTGGAGCTAAGGAGCACGTTTGAGCTTAAGTGTGTGGTGCGTACGACCCTTGATGAAAATAAAAAGAACATGCTACTAGCTAGGCCTAAAGGCCTCGGGGAGTTTTTCTAATTGTTTTAAATTTTATTTGATGCTTTGGGGACATAACATCTTTTTAAATGTGGGGTGGAAGAATACATTCCTAGTTTTTATTGTTTTATTGAGTCTTTTATTTTTTTAGTATGGGTTCCTTGACTTTTGTTTTCCGTTCTTTTCCTGAGGATAGTCCCTTTGAATCGACTGTTTTTTATTTTCTTGAGGAATAACTTTTTTTTGAGAGAAAAGAAAAGACCCTTTTGAGTGGTGTGATATTTATTTTTTAGGTCTAATTTTTTAGTAGTACTTTCTTGTGAATGCTTGATAAAAAAAATTCAGACTCTTTGACATCTAAGCTCATGGTTGTGACTTTGTATATAGCTTATTTTATTTTGTAGTTTGTTATGATCCTGTCTCTCTTAGAAGTGGAATTAATCCATCTTGATTGATACTTGTGTCATGTGTGGTGAGAATTTGTTTATTCCATGTTTTGCATCCTAGTCTAGAACTTGCCCTGCATTGCATGTTATTGAAGCGAAATAAAAAGTGTTGTTTTGTTTAGGAGATGATAATAGGTTTTCTTTGATTTGTCTAGGAAATTTTAGCCTTTTCAGATATTTTATCACTAGTTAGCCCTTTTGAGCCTGAAGCCGTTTGTTGGTAGCCATATTTTGCCTTTGACTATTTTGTTGAATCTCTAGTTTTTGCATCTTGCTTCCTTGAGCATTATAGCATAGACTTATTCTAACTATCAATTCTGAAGAAAAATGGATGGTTGAGTGAAAAGGTAATCAATGATAGTTACAAAGTGCTTAAAGAGCTCTCTTTGAAGAATGTAACATGAAAAAAAAAGAGAAGAACAAAAGAATGTGACATGAACAAAAGAAGTTACCTTGATAATGACCCTGGTCCTTCCAAGGAAATCGTGCACCTTAACACATGTAAAGTACGTAAGTTCAGGGTGGCTATTACGACGAAAACTTTTTTTTTTTAAAAAAGAGAAAAAAAGAGATTGAAGCATTCTTGAGATGATGAGAATTACTTGTGAAATAATTGTTGAAGAGAGGGTTGAAAATAAAGAAAAGAAAATAATGGGTGATGAAGTCTTAAAGTGCGAAGTGCTTAAGGAAGTGTAATCCACTATTATATAGTTTTTCTACCCGTCCCCTAGCCTACATTACAACCCGTTAAAGTCCTATTTGATTCTATTCAAGCATGCTTAATTAGTGAAGATGTACGTAATGGGCAAGCCTATAGTTCTTTGTGCATACATGTGAATTTTATTTGTGAGTGTGAGAGTTGTTCTTGATATGAAGTCCTTAATTTATATTCAATCTTTTGAATTGAGTGTGTGAACTTTTTCTTCTTGTGAGGGCACTTATTTCATGATGGATAGGTGATTTTATTAACTTTGTTTGATGAGAGTAGGGGAGCAAGCTTAAATTTGATGAGTTCAAAGTTCTTTCTTGAGGCTAGGAGGTTAGAGGTTTGTTGTTTATTTGGATGTCTTGCATAATGATTGAGAAGTGTACTTGATGTTTTTAAATTGGTATATGACTTAATTGTTTGTATTAATCAAAGTGATGACATTCCTAGTATGATATATTTGAGATGAGCTTTAATGTGTGCTCGAGGACGAGCAAAAGTTTAAGTGTGGGATGTTGATGTGAGGCCAAAAATATATATTTTAATCATTATTTGTCTCATATTTATTATTTATATCTGTTCTTTTTGAGCATGGATTTTATGGAATGTGCTAAATAGTGTATTTTATTTGTAGGAGAAAATTGGTGTAAAGTTGAAGAAGTTTGGAGCTAAAACGAATTAAAGATGAAAGGTTGAAGAAGGAAATCAAACTGACAACTTAATTGATTAAACTTTATAAAATAATATATATGTTGGTCGAAGTGAAAATTGGATTTGTCTTTTACTTTCTTGAAACATCATGTTAAAGTTGTTCACAATTAGTTACTTTTATTTATTACATAATTCGTAGTAGTAGTTAACAATCATCACCATTTTCTAAAGCGGTTACTTTTATTTTATTTGTAGAGTTAAGTGTTAGATATAAGTTGATCATAAGTCCATTGGGAATGATAACTCGTTTCTTTAAGAATCTATATTACTTGAGCGACCACGTACACTTGTGTGTATATTGGGTGCAACAATGTATTAAAAACAACATGCATGGTATAATTTTCTAAAATAAATATATGTTTAGAAAAATACCATTCACAAATACGGTGAAAAGAACACATAAATAGTTTTGAAAGGCAATTGTATCTTTAAACATATTAATGCATACATTAAAAAAACACTTACATTGCTAATACCCTGTCATAATATATGGAATAGAGTGTATAACTAATGGTTGAAAAAGTGTGCCAAATGCATAAAGATCTTGCCAGCATTATTCTTTTAGATAAGTACAACCCTAATTCTTTAGTGCTAGTATCAGTTTCAGAAAAAAGTTTGTATCTTGAAGACTACCATCTTTAAAATCCCTGAGATTGTGTACCTTGACTGTTTTCCTGTAGAGTTGAAGTCAAGGATTCCTTATAAACTATAACTTTCAAGCTTCCAGGATATCCATGTAAATTATATTTCTTTACTTCATCTGAAATAAAATTGTAGGAAATCAATTGTCCACTTTTGCTTTGAAGGAGTAATAAATCGTTCCAAATTGTTAAGGGGGATTCAATAGGAAGAGGTCTAATGGTGTATCCCAAAATCCAAGTATCATTTACGCCGTAGTCTTTCATTGTCCAAATATCAATCACATCCGTTAATGGATCAATCTCACATGTTGGATCACGATAACAAATCAAGGTGAGAGAATCATTTAATATAACAAGGCCATAACACATGCCATTAGGAAAAAAACAAGTACGAGGCATCTTGATATTAAGAAAAGTATCAGTGCTCATATCAAAACAAAGAATTACCTCTCCATCTCCACTTGCAAACCAATGACATACTCCCTTGTAAAATAATTCCGAACAAGGAGACCAATACACAGAGGGCAACTTGTCCTCTTCATAATACTCTTCTCTCCATGCATCAATGTTCAATTCATAAACCTCAACTTTGTTCCCTCTCACGCAAGGATCCTTGTAAAGATCCGAAGAAATTTCATTAATCCTAACAAATTTGTAGTCATTCATCGTCAAGTCAATGCCAAATCCTAGACCACAAATATAACAGTCGAACCCCGGAGGACATATTTCAAATGGACTGGGTTGAAGCAGGGTGTATTTCCTAGTGGATGGATTAAGTAAGACAACGTGTTCATTATCAGACAGGACAATTAGACCATTGTAAGGCCCCATGAGATGTTGAGTCACACTACCAAAAGTTGTAGATAGATACGGAACATCTATATTTGGAGAAATGGGATAATGATCATCATCACAACCAGAAAGAAAAGATAAGACATTTTTATACTGATTAGGTCCTTCTTCGAAGGATCGTTTTAAGAGAATTAATTCGTCTTTGGTGGTGGTGGGGCGCTTCACATGAAGATTGATAAAATAAGAGGACTCTAATAGAGTACACCATGTTTTCGAGATACACTTGTATCGCAATAGAGATTTCACTGCAACTCTCAAAATAATACAACTGATCACATCTTGAGGTAATTTCTTCATAATTCCATCTGACATTGTCTATAATATTCGACATGCATGTATGTTGTAATGGAACTTACGAAATGGAAAATTGTGGATAGTAACAACTTCCTGAACATTTTCTATCTCTCATTTGAATTGGATCGGGAAAAACTTTTTCCTCGGACATTTGTCTCTCCCCCATCACACACGTGTGTTTTCTCATTTTTCTATTGCAACATTTTACTAAAATAAATTATTAAGTAACATTGTTTTCTCGTGATTAAATTATACTCACAATTAGGCAAATTGAACTCTTTTGAGAAAAAAAATTAATTTTGTAGAAAACAATATGAATCAATAATAAATCAGAAGTATTAAATGGCATCATATACACATAATATATTATGTGTATTAAATGGCATCATATACACACTGTTAGTATTAAAAGTACTAAGAGTGCCTAGTTAATTAGAAAGGAACACTGGTAGAGGAGAGTTGCAGGCAACAGAGATTCCTCAGCTTCCATACAGAGTTAAGATTTTTGATACATTTTTATTTCATGAAGAAAGATTTCTTCAGCTTCCAAGGTTTCACTTATTGATTTTGATGATAAAATAAAACCAATATAATTGTTTAATAATAGGACATTTACTTGTAGTACATACTTTTGGTATATGTTTATTTTATAAAAGAAAGATTTCGTGAAGATTTAAACAAATATGGAAAAAGAAGATATAATGAGATGAAATTACAAGAGAAGATGTGGAAGCAAACGACATGTCCAACTCACGATACAAGAATCATTGAAAAAATATTCACTATAATCCCAGGAAAAAAAATCTATCAGAGAAAATGATTTATAGATCAATTTGTTGATAAAGGAAGATTCAATAGTAATTCAGTATCAAGATATGCCCAAAGTTTCAAGCTCACTAAAGAGTCCATATTCAGAGTGATTAAAGTTCAAATTGAAGAAGATAGATGTGATAAAATTTGAAATAAAATTTGAAATCATATAAATCAAGATTCAAGGAGAAATGAAGAAGATCATGAAATTCTCTTGGATTGCTTAAATAAGAGCTCATATTTGTACAAGTCAAAAAGAGAGTTTAGAGATTTCAATGGGAAAAAAATGTCTCCTATGACTGTAAATTATATGAAGGAGATGATTGAAGATTATTTATTAAGTTACTATGTACAAGTTTTATTATGAAAATATTTTATTTAGTAATATCTATGAAAGAATGCTGAATATGTATCTTCTTCATGACTTACTTGAGGACATGATAGGTAAGATGAAAAATAAATAAATTAAGGGACATATACTCAAGGACATTAGGGAAGAAGTTCCATAAGCAAGGAAAATAATAATCACAAAGTTCTCTTTCAAAAGAAAAAGAATCTGCAAGTTGCTACTTGATGAATTTGCAAGAATTAAGGATTTAATTATTTCTCTACAAGAATTTCTAGAAAAAAACAAGGAAAAGAACAGGAGATTATCCAATAATCGAAAGAGTTATTTAAAGAGTAAATACCTATTGATGGTCATTTCAATATTATTCCAGAACTCTGTGTATATATATTCAAAATCCCAAAGGAAGGTAATTACTAATTGAAGATTATCTGTAAGGAAATATCTATTTCCTCTAAAGAGAGAAATATTCCGTCAACGCTTAAGAAGGAAGATAGTCCAAGATTCAAGAAATGTGATATAGTATTCAAATTTTCCATGACAGACAAGTTATCAGTGGTAAATATACAACAAACATTATAGATTGAGTAGCTCGGGAAGAACAAAAGTAAGCAACCATACATTGTCATCATGACCCGTAAACTCGGAGTCATGATGACACCTACCATAACACACCAGTAGGTAATTAAGTTGACCCATATCCTAGAACAACAAGTAACATGCATATTAGGTAGAAACAATAACCAATGAGAAATTTAAAAGCAATTGATTGAGATACACAGTGGATAAAAGAGAACAATAATATATATACAAAAGCTAGAAGTACATGATCGAAACCCATGACCCGGTGGACACCAGTACAAAGCTACTATACGAGTACAAGTCCCAAAGAAGACAAAAAGTGCAAACTTTTCTAGAAAATAAAAGACTAGCCAAAACCTAAATACAGAAGGAGCTAGGTTAACCAGGACGTCATCAGCCCACCCTCAACCTCCGATGATCTCCGCATCTGGACCAAATCAGCGTTGATGTCTAGTGCTAGGATTTGCATCAAGAAAACAGATGCAGAGTGCATTAGGAGTACCAAAGTGATGGATACCCAGTAGGCTTCATAGGCCGACTGAGTTTGGAAAGTCAAGGCAATATGAAAAGCGAGTAACAACAACTAGAGGTCATAAGAGTGAAACGATAATGAAAAACCTAACTATATAGAACACGAGTCTAGAGAATTATAAAACGGTAAAGTAAACAACTAACTATAACCTAACTAGAATCCCATAGACCCAGAAGGTACACTTGTGCG
This sequence comes from Solanum acaule, assembly GCA_036250505.1. Lineage (NCBI taxonomy): Eukaryota > Viridiplantae > Streptophyta > Magnoliopsida > Solanales > Solanaceae > Solanum > Solanum acaule. The sequence continues at coordinate 42,867 of JAJOOR010014793.1, forward strand.
CAATTTAAAGTAAATAACCCAAGTTGTCACCATCGGATTCCTCGAGTCATAATGACACCTACAAAATTCACCAGTAGGTAAGTGATGAGTCGGGAACATTGACTTATTTGAGGCCTTTTTCCTTATGATTTGCGGTACTTAAGTAAAAAAAAAAAAGAGGCTAATTATTCATTGATTTGTGTTTGTGCTTAGGTGTTGATGGCTAAAATGAATTTGATGGAAATAGTTGGAAAAGAGTGGAAAAAGGAGAAAACAAACTAGCAGAAACCACTCTCTAATGTTGCTCCTGCGACCTGAGGTTCGCTTTGGCGATAGTCAACAAAAGGTCAATAAATCGCATAAGCGACCACGCGGGCTTCACTTTAGCGAAGGGGCAATAAATCTCGGGGTTCGTTTTTGCAATAGGTGGAGTCGCTTTTGCGACATTCGCTTTAGCGAACTTCTTGTCGCTTTTGCAATTGGTGGTTACCTGAACAAGGGGAAACATGAAATTCACATGTTTTTGGACCCAATTCTCACAAAAGGTGATGAGGGTGGATTGGAAGGGGGGGGGCATCGAACATATAGAGAATTGTATTAGTTTTTATCTTGGATTTTTAAATTTTTAACATTGTAATTGATAGTTCATAGCTTAGGTTTAGATTTTGAGAGCAAGTTGCCTCACAAATCAACTTTCGGATTGAAGATTAAGTTCTTGATAGTAATATTTTCATCCTTTCTTCTTTCTCTTGTCTTGAATGCATGAGTTGTAGGTGTAATTGATTAATTGAAATTGGGGTTTTGTTCTAGACATAGACAAAGCTATTGGGTTGTTAATTTTCACTCTATTGCTTTTGTAACTAATTGTTTGCTTTCATTCATGATATGAGTTCAATTTTATTATTATTTTTTTATTTATGATTTGAGAATTCACACTCAAATCTAGCTTAGATCTTCATGGATTGCTTGAGAAAGAATTTATGAAGTGGGTAATTGAATTGATGAATGCTTATTAGCTTTGATCCCTAAGTTTATTTGAGAAAGGGATTTGGGTTTTCATTGTTGAATACTAGATAACCTTGAGAAAGAAATCTACATAAGGCAGTAGATTGCTTTGCTTGATTCGTGGGAGTGTCTGAGAAGAACCCTTATGATAAACAAAAGTGTGATTGAGAAATGCATATTTGTGTTTTAGAAGAATTTAGCCTACCCATTGATGAATGAATTCACATGATATTAGTTGCAATAGATCATTTGAATATCCATTAGCTTTCCATTCCCTAATCTCCTTAAATCCCTTGCTTGAAAATATTTTTGCCCCTATTATAAATTGTTACTAAAATCATCTTCTTAGTATAATTTGTATATTTTCATTTGGTTTCAAAATAGTAGCTTGTAATTCTCTATCTTTTCAATTGTCGAATATTATTTCTTTTGGGATTCGATCCGAACCTCATAAGTTGGGTAATTAGATTGCTAATGACCACATACTTATTTAATCATTTTGCAAGTAATTTAAGCATTATCAAAAACTGCACCGCTGCCAGCAACAATTAGGCATATTGAATTTATTTTGGATTTATAGTTTATTTGTTTCTATCTAAAATGTGAATAATTTTTTTTTTCATTCTTTTGGTTTATTGTGATGGCTTCTTGTGAAAGAGAAATGCTTGGAAATTGTAAGCACTATGTTGATGACCCATGATCTTATTCTGAAGAAATGGGTGTGATGAGTCAAACTTGGCTCATGAACTTGGTCCAAAGGCTTGAGGTTGACTTAATCTAGCACTATGATTAGCCTTACATACCTCATTATGAAGCTATTGGATTAAAAACTTTAGTGGAGACTTCATTTTCTTGAGCCCGAGAGAAAACACGCTTTTTTATGGAGGAAATCTTTGATTTTGAAATTGGTGCTCGACCTTGAAAAAAGAAACTCTTTTATATAGTTCTTAGGATGTAAGAAATTTGGAAAGCCTTGGATTGAACGCTTCCATTTGTATCTTGAATTTTTGACATGAAAATTTTAGGTTGTTGATGTAGAAGGGGAATCCTAGGTGAGTTTTGAGTACATTTTTGGAGAATTAAATGTTTAGATTGATGATTATGAGAGGAAAACTAGTTAGTTGAATGATATACTCTTTGAAAAAGCCCAAAATGACTTATAATAGGGCTAAAAAGCTAAGGAAATGACCAACATAAACTTGAAACACATGCAAAAAGTTTTTGCAAAAAATTGTAGCAAGCCTTAATAAAAGGCTCTACGGTTCGTGGAACTTTCCATCATTCGTAGTGTCATCCATGGAACTTTGATTGCCTGGTAGGGTTTCACTAAAATGGGCGTCACTCTTTACTCCAGACTCCAAATAATACAAACTAGGTGGCGTTTGAAAGAAGACTCATAATCCTTTAATTTGATAGGTTATGGGCCACGTAACACATCATATTCTAAGATATGATTGTTTGAAGTTGACCCAAATAAACTCTTATATCGAAACTCAATCAGTAAGAAAGCTTTCAACTCAACTTTGTGCTAGGGAATTCTTGTGACCTTAATTCATCTCCAAAATTATTTTCACTCTAAAGAATTGACCTTAAAATCTAAGCACAATCTAAAAACCACCTGATATAACCTTATATGCAAATAAAGAATGATTCGGTCTTAGCTTAAATTTTTTTGAAGTGTTACACTTACTATGACCTTGTTGATGCTGACAATGAGGCATACAAGGCAAAGGTAAGGGAAGAAGGGAAATATTGGTTTGTGAGACACTTACATGATGACCATATGCCACAATGGATCACCTCAAACATTTTGGTTGAGTCATCAAAATTCACTGTCAAGGTCAAGAAATGGCTTGGATGAGGACTAATATGGAAATATTAGCTAGACACATGATGTGCACAGACCGAAATGTGTTAATGAGTGTTAATGACATTGGATCACATCAAAGATATCAAATCTATCGATTGACCGAGTATATAATTCGATGTACGTTCACTATGAAAAGTTCAAAGAAAAACCTACTTATCCAGATGCAATTAATCCTTACTTACAAATCACACAGTTTTTCATGGATATGTTTCAACAATAGTCATTTCCCATTCATGTCGGGGATTGTTGGATTTTAAAGGTGTAAATTAGAAATGAAGGATTGTGACTTTTTCGAAGAGTTGTCTTTTACGAAAAGTTGTGTCTTTTCTAAAGGGTTGTGACTGTTCCGAAACATTGTGCCTTTTTCAAAGGATTATGACCTTTCTAAAAGGTTGTCCCTTTTCCAAAGGATTGTGATCTGATAAGACACAATTAACAACTTTCCATACTATCCTTTGTTAGCTACAAATAGAGGTATTTTCTCTCATTTTCCTGCATCAAAAATTTCTTTCTTTTGCATACATTTTCTTATAAACAAAATGGAGTTTGTGTGTGATATTGTTGCTGAATTTTGAGTTTATCGAAGTAATTGAAGTTTGAGGTAACACTATTTCTTGTAATAGTTTATCCGTTTTATCTTGGGAGGAAATAATTCACAGCCTCGAGTACAGTGAGTGGGTCAATTTCCTTAAGGACATACAACGAGTTTTGCGGACTGTTAGTTTTTTTTTTTCATTTTTATTGTTTCTGATTTACTATTTGAATACAGGAATTAATAGTAATCACCTCCTTCAATTCTCCTCTATTTTTAATTTTTTAAAAAGAAATATATAATGAATACTAAAAATTATATAAAGGATTCCTTCCTCCTTAGCTGCTTTTTTTTAGAAGACCAATTGTGAGCTTAGGTGGTGATCTAACACAACAACAAGAACATCTATCAACAACAATAAATATGCACATTAATAAAGAGTCCTAAAGTCTTTATTAGAAATAGTTAATTGTCATTGTAACCAATGTTGTTATAGGCTTTATCAACATTTACAAATATAATGTAATTGCCTCTAAAAGAACATATTTCGTGGCAATTAAGTTATTATCGTTAACTAATTGTCGCTAAAAGTCATTTTTAACGTAGTGTAATTCTAGGTATTGTTATGATGTCTTTTAAAAAAACAATATATTAATGATGCCTAATAGCTAGTTTTAATGTGTTGGACATTACATGTATAGGAATTGAGGTGGTAAGATTATATATCACTTTCTTAGTTTCTTTCATATATTCACCTTTTTGAATCTAATATAACTATAGCGGTTGTTGTCAGAGGCGAATCTATGATTTCAAGAATACGGGTGCACCATTGTCAAGGGCGGCTTTGCCCCTTTAAGAAAACTGCAACTACTTTAGGTTTCCAAATTTGAAGGACCTCAATTATTTTACCAATAATAGATATATGTTTTTCATAAGAAAAATATTAAATATGATTTGCAAAAAAATTTATATTAAGAGAATAAGTTATTAAAAGAAATTTGATATACCTAGAGTACTATGTCACAAGAAAGATTAAATGCATTGGTTATATGAATTATTGATTGAAAAATAATTATTAAAAGAATCAAATTATAAAAAATATACAATTTTGCATCTCAAGAATTTAAAATGTAGACTTTATAAAAAGAATATTAATAATTCTTAAAAGTTTAAGGCCTCAGATTGATTTTGTCTTAGACCACTTGTGCATTTGAGCCGTCGCTGCTCATTGCATGTAAGATAAGATCTAAAATATTATAATTGATTTTGCTAGTTTGCTTACTAAGAATGGTGATTTCAGTTGAAAGAACGAAAGAGAATGATGAAATGAGTTTTTTCAGCTGGGAAGTTCGAGCGCTACTTTGTGTGTTTTTGTGAAATAAAATGCTTGCAATGGAACCTACTTTTAGATTATTATTATTTTTTTGTAAAAATAAGAAGTAAAAAGCAATGTTGCATAAAAAAAAAAGACCAACTGCAGTGGTTTTTCATAAACGAACAAGCAAACCAGTGAGCCATCCAGTCATTTGTCATCGTGGGTTCCTTTAGTTGTTATTTGATATATATTACGAATTATACAAGTAGATATATCGAATTTTTTCAGATGACCACGTATTCCGATGACCCATTTTTTTAACTTAAATTCGCCCTTGGTTGTTGTCTAATTAATCGTTTGTCACTGCGGTAAGTAAATGACTGAATGAAGCGTTTTATAAAAATAAAATCATAAATAAATTACTTCATTAAAAGAAGAGATTAAGTGTCAAAAACACATCTAAATTATCCCTTTTTTTAGTTTTATGTCTAAACTATTGAGAGTGTGAATTTAATACCTAAACTATCACCTAATAATTTGAGAAACATACTCTTCTCTTTTATTACTCTCTCTTTTAAAAAAAAATATCACACCACGCTCCACATTGACAAAACATTTCACCTTGACAAAAATTAAATAAAGTATTAGTATTAGTTAAAATTAAAGATTAAATAATTATTATCCTAGAAATAATCTCCCCCACATCCCCCCCCCCCCCCATTTTTTAGTTTTTTTTTTGTTT
>JAJOOR010014794.1:0-44168 GCA_036250505.1 Solanum acaule
TTTCTCGTGGGATCGACCCCAACCTACAAGTTGGGTTTTTTACTTGAAAACGGTCGCTTATACTTCTTTAATAGAGGTGTAATTTGAGCGTATCAATTCTCATCTCTTTCCTTCTACCCTTACTCTTTCTTGAGGTATTGGGTTCCTCATGGTTTACTCTTTGGCGTCATATGTCATAGATATTCCAATGATTTCCTCATTTATGCATAATTCATGAAAAGCTTAAATTTTGAGAAAATGAGTTCATTTGATTGACTTCTACATGTTTATGTGCATTTGAACATGAGTTTTATATAGACTTTATGATATGATGTTTTGAACATGCTGTAGCTTGGAGTTGATGTTTCCTCCTAGGATATGTGCATTTATGTGATTGTATGCATGTTGAGCTGTTAGATTAAGGTTCTACCTTCCTTAAGATGTCTTGAATCACATTCGAGGATGAATTTTCCCTAGGGGGAAATAATGTAACACCTCAGATTCTAGAAAGGCCTAAAAAGGGGCAATGGGGAAGAACTCATAGGCCAACACCTTGACCATGCACCCTTCATGGAGCCACATACAAGCCGTGAAGGGGACCACGGTCCGTGTGGTGGCCCGTGGCAAGTCCTCTAAGGCACGTTGGGTAGAAACCCCTCCCACGAGGGCCTTTACTACCCATGGGAATAAGGCACACGAGGCATTATGATTCCCTAGTAGGGGAGGCAGAACCCATCTCAAAGCCAAACTCTTTCCACGAGCCCCTAAACGGACCGCGGTGAGCCTCACAGACCGTGAAGCTAATCGTGAGGACGGTCAGGGCAAGAAGGGTCTTCCCTAGTCACTCGTCCAAGGACCATGACTGCCAGGACGACTCGTGGTCCCTAAGACGAGGCGTGGTGGCTCACGTGAAAGGGTTGCACCAATTGTAAGTCAGGGGGCTTTTGGGACATTTCCAAATTAATTTAATTTAATCCCATGCCATTTTATCCCTACCCCAAAGACCCTATATAACTATTTTTACTGCCAAATTTCTCCAATTAAGATCACTCTCTCAAATTTTTAAAAGAGAATCAAGCCTTCCTCTCAAATAATTCTCTCTCTACAAGTTGAAGAAGAATGCTAGGATTCAAGATCAAGCCTCTTAATCCTCCTTTGAAGTCAAGCTTTTTGATCTAAGGTATGCTAGTTTTCATCCATTGAGCCCTTTTCCTCCATGGAGTCTCCAAAATTTTCCAATTTCAAAGGTTAGAAATTCCCAATTGAGTTAGGGTTTTCTTTAATTTCTTTAATTGATTGTTTTATGATCTTCCAAGCATGAATTGATATAATTCTATGATTTTATGATGAATTCCCTTGAACCCAAACCCATCCCAAGTTTTACAAGTTATGATAATCTAATTTAGGTTGTGGAATTATGAAAGATAAATTTATGAAATTATGCATGTTCTCATGAAATTGATATAAATGTTTTAAGGTTGCTTCTAGAATGAAGTATCAATGATGTTGTTGTAGTGTTGTTGGAAGGATTAATCATATACATATGAAAGGCTTTCTCACATAATAAGGGTTCTTGAGGTTGAAGGGCTTTCTCACCTATATTTAACAAATGATATAGAGCTAATCTAAAATTGAGGCAACCGGCAATTACGCATGTCCTCCAAACAATAGGCAAGAGGCGATTACCCATGCTCTAGGATGATAAGACAAGAGGCAACTTCCCATGTCTTATGAAAGATAAGTTAAGATGAGTCGAATGAACATTCCGTGGAAGTTATGCTTAGCACCGAGTGGACAAGTGGTGATTACCCATGTCCCATAACCTATGTGCCAACATAGGACATGTCTATATAGACATTAGCTAGTCAATCCACGTAAACTAGAAAGTTCATGGTCTTACCTTGGCAAGTAGGGTAACCTTTTCGGTGTGGGAGACAGTAGATTCCATTCTATTAGCTCACATGGTGTTACATGTCAGTTAAGGCTACTTCCCACAAGTTATGACGAATTATGGTTACTTAAAGAAGTATCTAAAATGGAACAGAAGGATGAATTACTTGCATCGACCTTATTCATGAACTATGTTTTGAACCTCATGTCATGTATTTTAACTTTGTCCTCGCATATTATAAAATGTCACTTTTTAGCATGTTTTATATGTTGTCATGAATGGCAATCATACATGGAACATGTTTGTACTAACACATATTCTTGCCTACATTTTCTCAAATGTAGGGTCCGAAATTCAGGGTTCTTAGTTCGTGGCTAGAAGTTGTTGGAGAGATTCCGAGTTTGGTGAGCCCTCATGCCTGGAGGACCGGACATTTATAGCTTTCAGTCATTTCTTTTATTCAAACTTTGTACATGATGCCAGGGTTACACCCCGGTCACTCTTTATGAATTAGATGGCAAATGAGACTTTGTAGACTTCCGTTTTACATTTATAAAACTCTTAGACTTGAAATGTTTCTCTTTTATCTCTTTGATTTTCTTATATCTTTTTATGCATGCTAGGTGGCTTGTGTAGGGCCTCTAGAAGTCCTATATGCCATGTCATGACTAGGGGGTACCTTGGGTCGTGATAGGGAAGTTTGGCATTAATCGACATAGACCATATGAGCAGTAAAATGGAATCTGTTGTCTATCGCACAACGAAAAGAGATATCCTTAATTTCCAAGGTAAGAACCTTAAATTTCTAGCTTAGATGGATCCACTAGCTAGTGTCTATCTAATACAAACCTATGGTGGCACATAGATATGGGATAGGGAGATCACTACTAGAAACCCAACCTCATGTTATGGGGGAGCTTCCATCTCGATATTATCTCGGTACTAAGCATAAATACCATAAAATAGTCATTAATCTTAACTTACCTTATTATACATGGAACACCACATTAAGTAGCCAATCCAAGCTAGAATTTAATAGAATATCTCCTTAATAAAGATTCATCTTAGGTGAGAAAAACCTTTTAACCTTATGAATCCTTTTTGTGAGAATATCCTTTCACAATCATGTTTTGAGAAGTATGTGAGAACTCCTTTCACAACAACAACATCAATGATTTATTCTCAAAGGAACCTTAAAGCATTTTCATCAATTTCCTAAAGAAACATGCATATCTTCCAAAATTTATCTTTCATAATTCAAGAGCTTCATCATATGATAAGAAAATCTAGAAATCATATATCATGCATGGGTTAAAGTGAATTCAACTTAAAAATATGTAATTAACTCTATTCATGCATAAAAATACATAAAATAATCAATTGAATCATAATTTAAAGGACCCCATGAGATTGAATAAAACCCTAATTTCAGTTGAAGACTCTATTTTATAAAATTGGAGAATTTAGTAACCCTATGGAGGAAAGAATTACATAGGTGAATACTATCATAACTTGATGTCAAAAGACCACAATTAAAGGTGAATTGTAGACTTGATATTGAAACCCTAGACTCCATATTCAAGCTTTAGAGAGAGAATATATTGGGGAAGAACTTTGATCAATTTTAAGAATTTAGGCGAATGAGTTCAATTGGGTAATTTGGGGGTAAAAATGTTGATACAAGGCCTAGTGTAGAGGGTAAAACTACATAGTATTGAGTTAGAATAATTAGGAAAAGACCTAAAATCCCTAAAGATCAAATTGCGGGACCTCCACCGACGGTTGGACCTATGGTGCATGGGTAAAACTAAGGACCGTCCATGGTAGCTGTTGGTGGGGTTTAGGGACTTGTTTTTTTACCTTCAAACGACGGGGCCCTTGTACGGTTGGTAGGTCTACCTACAGAACGCACATGGCAACCGTAGGTCCTAAATATTTCCAAAAAAATTACTTCTTTTTCCCTTGTCATCGATGGATTTCACCTACGGTCCGTAAGTGCTCCTACAAACCGTAGGTGGGAGCCTTAAGTCACACCTGCAACCCAAAAACTGCATTTTCCATTTTTTTTTAAATTCGAGGTATTAACATATCTCCCCCTTGGGAACATTTGTCCTTTAATGGAACTCAAGACATCATATGGAGCATCAGAAAAAGATCTAACAGCCCAACATTAATGCAATCACATAAATGCACATATCTGATGAGGAAAATCAACTCCAACCTAAAACATATTGAAAACAACATCTCATGAGGTCTATATGCAACTCATACTCAAATGCAGATAAATATGGGTCAAATTAGCCAAGTTAACTCATTTTCTCTAAATTTAAGATTTTAATGGATATGCATAAATGGGGAAAAATGGTAATATCTAAGACACATGAAACCAAAAGAGTCAACCATGAGGAAATAATTACCTCAAGCTAGAGTAGGAATGGAGGGAAAGAGATCAGGATAACAGGATATCATATCGGCCTCTGCCTCCCAAGTAGCAACCCTAACTAAGTGATTCCTCCAAAGAACCTTTATGGAAACAACTTCTCTGTTCCTCAACTTCTGAACTTTCAGGTCCAAAATCTTAACCAAAACTTCTTCATAAGAAAGACTATCCTTTATACCTAGAAACTCCAATGACACTATAGATGTCGGGTCAGCAACACATTTCTTCAACAAGGACACATGGAAAACCGGATGCACCGAAGCCAAGTCATTAGGTAATTATAGTTCATAAGCAATTTTACCAATAATCCTCAAAATACGATATGGGCCCACATAACGGGGACTAATCTTCTCTATATTTCCAAATCTTGTCACACCCTTCATGGGTAAAATTTTCAAATAGACCCAATTATCTATATCAAACACAAGATCTCTTTTTCTAACATTTCCATAGGACTTTTGTGGACTTTGAGCTATTTTCAACCTGTCTCAAATAACTAAAAAAAATTCCATAGCTTCATGTACTGATTCGAGACCTATGTAAGCAACTTCACCCTCTTCGAACCAACCTATTGGAGATCTACATCTCCTACTATACAGATCCTCAAAATGGAGCCATACCAATGATTGAGTGATAGCAATTATTGTACGCAAATTCAATCAAAGGAAAATAATCAGTCTAATTACCCTTGAAGTCTATTACACAAGATTTTATCATATCTTTCAAAGTCTTGATAGTATGCTTCACTTTTCCATCTGTTTGCAGATGAAAGGTCGTACTAAGCTTAACACAAATACAAAAGCCCCTTTTGGAAAGATTTCCAAAATTAAGAAGTGAATTGGGTACCACGATCAGAGATAATAGATAAAGGCACTCCATTCAACCTAACCATTTTCGTCAAGTACAACTTAGCATAGTCCTCCATCGAATAAGAAACCTTGACGGGAATGAAATGAGTCGATTTCGTCATCCGATCCATAAAAGTCCAATTCAAGTCATATTGTCTTCGAGTACGGGGTAAACCCTCAATGAAGTCCATATTTACATCACCCCACTTCCATGTAAGGATACAATATCTTGGGACAAGCCTCCTTGCTTTTGATACTCAACTTTCACTTGCTGACAATTTGGACACTTAGCCAAAAATTGTGTAGTATCCTTTTTCATCCATTACATAAATAGACCCCCGCAAGTCACAATATACCTTAGTGGCTCCAGGGTGAATGGAATATCGAGAACTATGGGCTTCTGATAAGATTTTCTCCCTAAAGTCATCTACCTTGGGAACAAACAAATGACCTTGATATAGAAGCATTCCATCTCCCCTTGTAAGAAAGTCTCAACTACCTGCTTGAGTACCTTCTTTCAACTAAATGAAGATCGAGTCAACGCCTTGCTTTTCGTTTACTTTCGACACAATAGATGATTCAGAACCATTGTGAACCATAACACCACCTTTGGTAGAGTCAACTAATCGAACACTCAAATGGGCCAATCTATGAACATCTAGAACCAACTCCTTACAATCCTTAATATGAGCAACACTACCTATTGATAACTGACTAAGAACATCTTCTACCACATTTGCTTTGTCGGGGTAATAGAGAACACTCGTGTTATAATCCTTTAGTAACTCAAGCCACCTTGTTTGGCGAAGATTTAGATCTGTCTATTTAAACACATATTGAAAACTTTTGTGGTCCGTAAAGATATCAACATGAACCCCATATAAGTAATACCTCTAAATCCTTAAAGCAAACACAACTGCCACTAGTTTTAAGTCATGATCAGGATAGTTCTTTTCGTGAATCTTAAGTTGCCTTGAAACAAAGGAAATGACTTTCCCATTTAGCATAAGGACACGTCCTAACCCAATTCTTGAAGCATCAAAATAAACAACAAACTTATCAGTTCTTCAGTAAGGTCAACACCGGAGCGAGGTAAGTCTATCCTTCAATTCCTAAAATCTCTTTCCACAAGCTTCCGATCATAAATAATTGACTTTATTTTGGGTCGATGTCGTCAATGGAGAGAAAATCAATGAAATCCCTTCCACAAACCTTCTATAGGAACTGGATAATCCCAAGAAACTCCTAATATCTGAAGGTGATAGAGGTCTAGGCTAACTCTTAACCATATTCGTCTTCTTAGAATATACCTCTATACCCTTTCTGGAAACAATGTGACCAACAAAGCCACGGAACTTAAGAAAAACTCCCACTTACTAAAGTTTGCGAAGAGTTGTTGGTCCTTGAGGAGTTGCAACACAATTCTCAAATGATTGCTTTGCTCGTCTTCACTTCTTGAACAGATCAAGATATCTTCAATAAAATCGATCACAAACATATCAAGATATTGTCTAAACACCCTATTTATCAAATCCATAAATGCAGTTGGAGCATTAGTCAGGCAAAAGGACATCACCAAAAACTCATAATGACCATGCCGAGTTAGAAAATCTATTTTTGGAAAGTCACCCTCTTTCACCATCAATTGGTGATAACCTGACCAGAGGTCAATCTTAGAGAAGTAACTTGCTCCTTGTAGTTGATTGAACAAATCATCTATCCTTGGAAGAGGATACGTATTCTTCATGGTAACCATTTTAAACTGAGAGTAGTCAATACACGTACGAAGTGAACCATCTTTCTTTTGAACAAACAAGACATGAGCCCCATGGAGAAACACTTGGTCGGACTAAACCCTTATCCAACAAATCTTTCAACTGCTTCTTTAATTCCTTATGTTCTGCCAGAGCTATTCGTTAAGGAGGAATTGAGATAGGATGTGTGTCTAGCAGTAAGTCAATGCCGAAGTCTATTTCCCTTTTGGGAGGAACACTAGGTAGATCATCAGGAAACACTTTTGCAAACTCCTTAACAATGGGGACCGACTCATGAGTAGGGGTTTTTGAATCCATATCCCTAACCCAAATAAGATTATATATGCAACCCTTAGAAACCAATTTTAGCTATAATACAAGAGACAAACTGATTCTTAGGCATTGAACTTCACCCTTTCCACTCTAGGATGGGTTCAGATATTGAAACTTGACTACTTGGGTTCTACAATCAATATAAGCATAACATGAATGCAACCAATCGATTCCAAGGATAACATCAAAATCTGACATACAGGGCTCTACAAGATCAACACGAATGACTCTATGGGATAAGGAGATGAGACAATTTTTATATATTCTCTTAGCCCCAATAGATTCACCAATAGGAGTAGAGACAGAAAAAGTGTCTAACAACACATTTAGAAGAATATCAAACCTCATAGCGAGATATGGCATCACAAAAGACAGGGTAGTACCGGGATCAAGCAAATCATAAAGTTAAAGATAAACTACTTTCAACATACTGGTAACCACATCAAGAGAACCTGCTTTCTCATGACGAGTTTGAAGTGCATAAAATCAATTTTGCTTTGGAGCACCTGAACTTGAACCAGTAGGCGGAGATTTTCTACCTTCTCTTCCCTTAGTTATAAGTGATAGATAATCCCTTATCTTATGCCCACTCTTACCACAACCAAAGCAACCATCCGTACCGGTTAAGCATTTACCCTTATGCTTCTTTCCACATTTAGCACAAGTAGACGATGAAAATCAACTACTATTTCCTCATGATTTATGGTTATAAACCCTATATTTGTTGAATTTAGGAGGAGCATTGGAGGAACCTTGACCAAAAACCCTTTGTCGGAAGATAGAATGACCAGGTCCATCGAACCTTGAATGTGAAAAGTCACCATCATAGGTTCTTGCCTTGTTTGTCTCCCTAGATCTTTCCTTAAGTTTCTCTTTGTCTATTTGTTAGGAATTAACCATTAGATGAGAAATATTCATATCATATATTATCATGGTGGTACAACACTTTATAACAACCATCTTAGCCACTCCCCAAATACACATACTCATTTTTGCCCTAGGATCGACAAAAATAGTAGGAGCATACCTAGACAATTGTGTGAACTTCAAAGGATATTCATTCACACTCATGTTTCCTTGATGAAGGTTGATGAATTCAAGTACCTTTGCCTCGCTCATCTTAAAGGGAAAGAACCTATCAAGGAAAGCGACCTTAAACTTTCCCAATCAAGAGGACCCGCATTAACCACTCTCTCTCATTGCATTAATTGAACTAAACTTGAGCAACACACTTAAGTTGATAAGCTTCTAATACCATCGTTTCCACTGGTGTCACTCCCATCATCATCAACACCTTATACACTTCATCACTGAACTCTTAAGGATCTTCCTCTACCTTGGAACCATAAAAATTTGGAGGATTCATTCTAGTGAAGTCCCTCACTCTAAATGTTGTCTTACCTACATTTGGATTTACGAGGACCATAACATTCCTATTGGCTTGGGAAAACACTTGTAAAGCTGCCCGAAACTACACATTAGTCACTAATTTGGCCAAAGGGTTGGACGGAACATGAGGAGCTTGACGAGAAACTTGAGGAGATTGTCGTTCCACATTCTCATTCACATTGTTCCTAGGATATGCTCTTCAAGGGGCCATATTTCAAAAAGCATCGCATAGGGATAAGGAGAAAGACATCTAGAGTTACACTCTATCGCAGAACTTTAGAGTAATGAAAAAAGTTGGGTTTCCTAATTATCTTATAGATTCTTATTCATAAATATGGCACGCTTCCCACTCAGGAACAAGAATCTACTCGACGTGGCTTAAAGACATCCTAGGACTGTAAACCTTGTGATCTGAATAATATGTTTGTCACAACCCAAAGTACACCCTAGTCATAACATGTCGTATTGGACCCCGAGTGACCCTACACAATCCACTTAGCATGCATTTGGAAGATGATATAATCTTAGAGAGTTCAAAAGACATTTTTGATTCATAAAGAGTTTGATAAACTTAGCGAAAGTCTAGCACAAGTCTTGAAGCCATCCATTACATCATATGAGTGATTGGGACGTAACCCATATATCACATACAAAAAATCAGAAATCAATAGACATGAAAGCAAATAAAATAGTCTCAAATCTTGGAAGATGAGGACTTATCAATCTTCATCGTCTAAAAGGGATCACTAGCCTCGGGAATGGGAGGTACGAGCGTCGAACCCTACATTAGTGAAATTACGTAGGCAAGAGTATATGTTAGTACATAGAATGTACTAAGTATGATAGAAATACATAAGAGTTATGAAATTATGCTAAAAGGACTTTATATGACATGCAATGAACAAGCTAAATCTTAAAATAAATATGTTAGATAACAAATGTCATAATCATGGTCAATGCAAGCTAAGGCATCATTAAATCACGTTTGAGATACTTCTAGAAGTAACCTTAGTTCATTGTTATGGGAAGTTTTCCATTAACCGGAAATAGATGTCCTTACTTGCAAACGTAAGAACAATAAGCTTCTAACTTTGGTGGATCCAATAGGTAATGTATATCTTGGAAAAACCTATGGTGGCACATAGTTATGGAATAGGGAGATTGCTACTAGAAACCCGACCTCAAGCTACGAGAGAGCTTCCATCTCAATATCCTCTCAGTGGTAAGCATAAATTCCACAAAATAGTCATTAATCTTAACCTATCTTATTATTTGTAGACGGGCACACAATCGAAGCTAGAATTATTTAGAATAGCTCATCAATCTCGATTCATCTTAGGAGAGAAAAACCTTCAATCTTATGAATCCTTTATGTGAGAAAATCCTTTCAAAATCCTGTTTTGAGAAGTATGTGAGAGATCATTTCACAATGAAACCAACAAAATTGATTCTTACTCTCATAGAATACTTAAAGAATTTTCATCAATTTCATCAAGAAACATGAATATCTTAATTAAATTCATCTTTCATAAGTCAGAAACGTCATCATATGATATTAGAAATCTCGAAATCATAGATCATGCATGAGTTCAGGTGAATTAAACTTAAAAAAGGTAATTAACTATATTCATGCATAAAAAAAATATTTAAATAATCAATTGGATCATAATTGAAAGGAACCATGAGATTGAATAAAACCCCAATTGCAATTGGAGATTCTATCTTATAAAATTGGAGAATTTACGAAACCTATGGAGGAAAGAACTCCATAGGTGAGTACTATCATACTGTGATGTCATAGCCCATAATTAATGGTGAATTGGAGACTGGATTTTCAAAACCTAGACTCCTTCTTCAAGCTTTAGAGAGAGAAATATATTGGGGAAGAACTTTGTTCAACAATTAGAATTTAGGAGAATAAGGTCAATTGGTTAATTTACGGGTAAAAATGATTATATAGGTCCTAGGGTAAAGGGTAATACGATATAGTATTGGGTTAGAATAATTAGGAAAAAACTCAAAAGCCTTAAAATAAAACGGTCATGCCTCCACCGAAGGTGGGGTTCATGGATTATTTTTGGACACTTAAACGACGGGTCCCATATATGGTTGGTAGGTCTACATACGAACCGTACATGGCCACTGTAGGTCCTAAAGATTTTCAAAACGTTTACTTATTTTTCCCTTGTCACTGGCGGATGTCACCAATAGTTTGTAAGTTCTTTTACGAACTGCAGGTGGGAAACGTAAGTCACACCTGCAACCCAAAAACTACATTTTTCCATTCTTTTAAAATTAGAGGTGTTATAGTTCATGTTCAAATATAAGTATGATAGTTGCTTCATTTGGATAGATGTACAACAATCAATCTTGCACCCTAGAGTTGACATGAGGGTTGATCAAATGGTCAATGCATGTAGATATTTTTAAATATTTTATACATAAATCAAGTCTTACGTGGATGAAACATAATCATGCATCTAGCTTCAACTTTTCTTATATAATTTTCTTAATATTCTATTTGGTTATAAAATTTATGTTCCACTAAATAAAACATTTCTTAAATTTATGTTGCATGCAGGACTAGTGGATGAGGTGCGGTAAATATTTATTCCAATAGCAGATTAACCAAGGAATCCAACAGACCATTGGTGTTCATGAAATGGACAGATATTTAAGAGAAGATTTTTTTTTTGACGAACATGATTCTTTAATCTTCAATTGCAAATATCAAGCCTTATACTCGTACATTAATTTTTCACAAACTTGACAAGATTCAACGATTAATAAATGAGAAAATATGATTGGTACATCATATTGTTGCTACTGACATTTTCAAAGAAGTTAGAAAATAAGGTGTTGATGAAGCATGGCGGAATATTATTTTGAAACCATGTGTGGATATTGTGAAAAGATTTCTCAAAATGATGATCACAATATGATTATTTAGTCTACATAAACTATCATTGTCCGTATGTTGTGTTAATTTGTCTATTGCTTACTTTTTGGACTATTTTGTACATTTTGTATCGTCCTATAGATATACGTGATATGACCCTTCTTTATATATATATTTTTCCTGTCTTCCTGCTTTTATTACTAATATTCTATTTAAATTGCGTCTTCCACCTCTTGTATCTTAGGTTTAGGCTTGTTTACTTAGTGGGTTGTACGGGACGCCATAATGCCTCCACTTAGGGTCATGGCACTATGTCAGGGGAAAACACTGTAATTTATTGCAACAAAGATGATACCTACATAGTTAAATTTTATTCAAATATTTATTTTAAGGTACGATCCTAGCGCAAGCCCCAAGTCTAAGTCCAAGTATTTGATATTTAATATATATTAATATAAATATGTACTTACAAAATTACAAGAGATCATTCTTAATGTCAAGGTAATAAAGAGAAAACAAATTACCATAAATGTTGGGGTAGATTCTACCCTTAAAGAATTTGAATGAAACAAAAATGGAAACTCCAAATTTAAAATTGTTAAATAGACAAAGAAGAGAAAATAGTAAATTTGCAATATATCGGTAAAGATCATTTAAGAAAATATAGTATATCTAATTAAATAATGATGATTGAATCTTTATTTATTGGTTAAATAAAAAAAAATATATTATTACATGTTGCACAAGTTAATAAAAATACTTGTATTTGAAATTATTATCGATAATTGTTCATTCCTTTAATGGAATTGGACTTAACATTTATGATGTATTGTTAAATAGTCCAAGAAGTGACGCATTATCAAATGAATGAATTCCTTAAGAAATAATATTGAGTTCTTTTTCCAGTACTTTTGAAATCGTTCTTTTCATCAATTTTGTACGTGATCTCCTAACAATGTGCTTCCAGAAACTTCATCCTAAAATTATTTAAGCCTAATCACCAAATTTCTAGCTAACATATTTGTAGGTTTTTTCAAGAACTATTCTTATCCTAAAAGATATGAATAATTTTGTCACACCCCAACCCTAGGTGAGGCGGACAAATACCATATGAATAGATGCTTTACAAGTGACCTATGATGAGAAAGTAAACTACTATGCAAATAGATTTACTAATGAGAAGTTTCGTATACAATACATGTTGACTAGCTGAACCAATACATGTGACAAGTGAAATTGTGAATACAGATGATAGCTTTACAATGTCTACAAAGCCTCTACTGGAATCCATGACTATACCACTAGGAAAACACGCATAGTAAAGACTCGGCAAAGCCCCAAATCAACCTGGAGCTCACCAGCAACCGCTGAGTATCCTGTGCTTCTATTGAGGAGATCTATTAGTTGAGTACC
Organism: Solanum acaule; assembly: GCA_036250505.1. Taxonomy (NCBI): domain Eukaryota; kingdom Viridiplantae; phylum Streptophyta; class Magnoliopsida; order Solanales; family Solanaceae; genus Solanum; species Solanum acaule. The sequence continues at coordinate 12,947 of JAJOOR010014794.1, forward strand.
TGTTCCTGTAGCATGAAATACAGCGTCTCCAATAAGGGACGTCAGTATGAAAGAATGTACTGAATATGTAAGGCATAATACAACCATATGTAAAATAAGAGCTCAAGTGAAACCAAATACCAATAGATAAGGATTAGAGACCACCTTTTCTTATACTTGTGGAATCGTGTATGTTACATTCTTTTCTTTACTTTACTGTACGTTATAATCTTGATAAGACATATGATACAAATGACCAGCTGATCAGTGGTAGAAGAGGATGACCCATGCTAGGCAATTTAACCCCTGGGATGCTGTCCTCATAATTCCACAAATTGGGATCGGCCTATGCTAGGCTTCTACTACTGAGCTGCCATACTTCTATACCAATTAGGATCGGCGCATGCTAGGCTTTCACCCCTGAGCTTCCACCCTTTTATACCAATTCGGATCGACCCATTCTAGTCATTTTCCCCTTGGTAGCTACCCATAATTAGACAAATTGCTTCACTTAGAATCTTTAATCTTTGAGATTGTTGTTTTGATGTTCATAACTCTTTTGATATTGTTCTTTTGATGATCATAACTTTTTTGAGATTGTTGTTTTGGTGGTCATAATAATTGTTGAGATTTGGAACTATGGACCAGTAGTAGAAGACATACGATTATGCACTTATGATAATGACAATGACGTGGTAAGCAAATGTGACACCAACGTAATACTTAGGAGCTTCTATGACTCAGTAAGTATTTTGACATCTCAAATTAAAGCACATATCAAGTGAAGACATTTAACATTCAGCCAAGAGATTTGAAATCTATTTGATAGCGAAATACTCACTAACTAATATCAAATACAGGGTATACATGAACGTGGAACCAAGGGAGAATGTGGACAGATTCAACTTAAGGACGGATACATATTCCAAGTAAGTACATATAAATGTACAATAGAGAAAGTAGGGATCTTGTGAGGTAACATTATAGTCTAACACAATGGGAGTAATAACCAATAAAGGGAAGATATGAACATGTGAAAAGATGACATATATGATGGAACAGACAATTGAAGGAAGTTGGCAAGATATGGGCAGATTGTATATCCAACATATAAACATATGTACCATGTGTAATCTAGGATTATTTTGATTTATATAAGAGGAATACGTGCTAAGGGTACTTTGACGATGTAATAAGTTTAAAGCTTGCATGCTAATACTTGGTAGAGTAAGAACGAACATTTAGTGATAAACACATATTAGGAGTACTCACTTTGATGCTCTAAGGAGTAGGAACTGCAACTATGGGTCAGTCACTACTAAGGGAACTTAGAAAGCTTACTTTGTAATACAAATGTTGGATTCATGCCAAACAAATAGGAAATCAAATAGCCTTACATACGTTGCTGCACAACACTGGATATTACAATGAGTTAACCGTCTTCATTTTCGATTAATTATCTACAATGGAGTAAATTTTAAAACTAGCATTAGTAGCGATCAACAAGTTTGAGCTACTTGATCAGACCTAAATAGTAATTGGCAGTAAATCTATAATTGATCCCATCGAGGGTGTTCTTCCACCCATCCTCCTCTGATTTTTTCCATACAGTATACAACCTTCTTATAAGGTCCTCCGAAACTCTTCGATTTTCATAACTTTTGGAAAACAATATACAAAGGGATGGCATAAAGTAAGCTCATGCAACAATCAATTAAGAGGTGTATCACTACTGTTTCAATGTTCTATCCTCTAACCTGTTCCCATGACTTCTCTGCACATATCCAGTCACACTCCCTTATTTTACGATACACAAAACAGTCCCTATGCATCACAATGTGGAAGTAGCAATATGGATCACAGCTTCGCATCAACATCCCATTAGTTCCCACTAACATTACATTTAAGATGCTCAAAAGGAGCTCACAATCAAAATTTAAGGGGACACCACTCCATGGCTGTCCGAACAAGCACATCCTTCCTGAATATTTAACAAGCTCACACCTTATAGAGGCAACACCCCTAAGTTTATTAACACATACAAACTTTTACAAACAATGCAAAAACAAGAGAAGGATGAAAATTTCCATAGCTTACCTTGCTAGACAGAAACCTCACTTGCTAAGATTTGGATTCTTTAAGGTTTAGGTTGTCCTCTCCCCCTTACCTTGATGTTAAATCTTATTATCACTTGAATTCCTAAGATGGGAGATGTTTTACCAACTTGTACTTTAACAACACTTGTTTCCTTCAAATTTTAATGGTGAAGTTGTAGATCAGATCTCCTGGATCTTCTATGGCTTTCCTTGGGAGTAATTTTCTGGAGAATAAGTGATGAAGGAGATGTGATGATCTTGAGTGCTTTACAGGTACCTTCTGGACGTTTTCACTTAGTAAATTGGAGAAATAATATGTTCCTTTACTTTAAGCAAGCAGGTGCATCACCTCCTCAAGTTCTGCCACAAGTTTTTAAGTAGGTGCATCACCTTCTTTCCCTTTTCACTTAAAATGCAGTCCACCTATTCTAAGTATGTGCATCACCTACTTGCTCTTTTTACTTAAAATGCAATCCACTTATTATAAGTATGTGCATCACCTACTTGCCCCTTTTAACTTAAAATTCAGGTCATTAATTCTAAGTAGGTGCATCACCTACTTGCCCCTTTTAACTTAAAATTCAGTCCACTAATTCTAAGTAGGTGTATCACCTACTGTCCCTTTTCACTTAAAATGCAATCCACTAATTCTAAGTAGGTGCATCACCTACTTGTCACCTACTAGCACAATTTAGTCAAGCAAGCACCTCACTTATTTTGCACCATTTTCCCAATCTTAGTTTCTTTACAAGACTATAGCACTAATACGCACTTGACCACTTTGACTTTTACATTGAATACCACCTTTCCCGAGTTCGAATTGTTTTTAAGTTGACTTAGTCGTATATTTGTTGGAAGGCATGGGGTATTACAACTTTAAGCCTATTCTATTGTCTCTAGTCGCATAGGAAACCGAGTCCATAACTATACCACATGCAATTTATAAGTGTCATATAAATAGAACTAGTACACATAGAATATGGGGTGTTACATCCTCCCCCCCTTATGATCATTCGTTCTCGAATGATAAGTGTAGTTGATAGTTGGTTCCTGGAATTTCATTTGGAGATCTGCGAGAGTTTTCTTTGTAAGTAGGACTATCCAAAATCTATAGACTAACCAAAAAAATGTATACACAAGTTTCGCGGGATGTCTCAATAGATATGTTTCATGAATAAGAATATGACAAATTAAACCCCTTTCTTGACCATGTAATCCACTGAAGACACACAAGCAGAACTCATACTAATAAGGAATTTAATATACCTAAACACATGGCATGCAAATGACATATCAAATGAACAAATGCTAGTTGGACTTATGATCATATAAGGGGGCCACATGATCTCATATCTTTATGCTGATGTTTAGAATGAGGAGGGGTATTTAGGATCTCGACCTTCATCTATTCCTAATTGTCTTATGTTATATTCTAGTCCTTCCACAATACTTCAATGAAGGTTACACATTTTGTGCTTAGCTTCCGGGCCTAACAATCTAGAATAACTATAGTATCTCCTAAATTTTTAAAATGGAATGGACATAAAATCCTAGGCCTAACATATCGTGGCACTACTTTTCCTTCTCTTTTATCTTATGACTCTTTTCATAGATGAGTCTTATAATGTATAGTTGTTAATATAAACTCTAAACTTTTATGTCGCACATTCGGATAAGGCATTATGCTAAGTTATTTATCTATGGTTGTGATAAAACTTACATATATGCCAAACATTTTCTGGTCAAAATCTTCACTACCTAATGATACAAAGACACATTTTCCCAAGATGTTCAAAACTCAAGTCGATAAGCATACAGGGGCATAGTATACATATAAACAAGTCACATTGGGTATGACATACAGGCAGACTAGCACAAAAGGGAGCCCATAATATATTGGCATTAAGCTATAGAAATATGTGGTGTACGTGCACATATTGTTCATATGGTAGTGTGTGCGCGAATGAACTATAAGGAATATAGGAAGTGGACTAGATGAGCGCATGATGCATAAGTACTAAAGCTACGAAATATATAATACGTAAATACGTAGACTATACACGAAACACAAATCACATTGAGCAAGTGCAATATATCACATGATTAGGTGGACTAACATGTCAATAAGTACAGATATGAAATATGAGCAAGTCACATGACACATGGCCAGAAATGCTATAAGGCTTGTAATGTTTAAGCAAGTAGGCAACGAGGCATGTAATATACATAGAAATGGTTTATGATGCATATGACATGTAAACAAGCGATATGTGATTTATATAAAATGCAGGAGCACTACTTTTGCCATAACATATGATCAATTAGCCTGTAGTACTCACACAATATGGAAAAGTGACATGTGGAAAGTAACCGGTGCAATAAATAACATGTAGGGAAAAGGACCTTACAAAAATATATAGCAATAAACAAGGGTGCTCTGAAGAGGATAACACTTACATGCAAGCATTCTATGACATTAGGTAACATGCGAGAAAGTGATCAACAAAGGGCAAATGACATACAAATCGATAAGTTATAGAACATGCAGCATGTATAATTATATAACAGACCATCTTTGGAAACTACGAGATATCCTATAGAACCACTCTACCATATTAATGGCAAACACACTGTCTTAAGCATTAAGTCACGGGTGGGATAGTTCTGCTCATATTCCTTACTCACCTCAAAGTACATACAATTGATTTCCCCATCTACTCTCTTCAATCTCCTAAGAATTCTTATATGTCTTCTGCTATTGGAGCTTGGCTTCCTTCTAGGTCAATACAAAAACTACAGTTAAGATAGAAAAAAAATCCTCAATAGTTCATCTTCTGGAGTAGGAGACCGAGGTCAACTTTACCTTTATTACTAGCTTGTGTGTTAAATTACACTCAATATCCGGTGCCTTTTGAAGGTTAAAATAGAAATAAGTAGTGAAGCTTGAACGTACCATAAAACATGAACTCTAATAACATGTAAATTCCAGGTACCTATAAAGTTATATCATGATTCATAACGTCTTAGAGTTAGCTGCTTTGGGCTCAACTAGATAGGTCTGGCCATACTAATAATAGATTTCCTCTTCTTCTTTTTTTATAACAAGTGAGGATGCTCCGAATCTTTTTCCATGCAAGATAGCAAATAAGAACAACTAGCATATGATCATTTTTTCCTCTCCCCTAATTGGACTATGATTAATGAATTATTGCTGGCATATATTAAATGAATCTTGTAGTAGCTCTATTCAATTTGATGGAAGTCTATACATGTGTATAATGCTCTATTTCTCTTTTGTACTAATGGTGTAGATGAAATAGGTCCATGTATCTTCTATCTATGTGACCTTTCTATTCCCCTCTTTTTTTCTCATTGTTATGAAGACCAAATATCAAGACTGGAATCAATACTAAAATGACTTTTCTGTCTAAAAGGATTCACAAAGTTGTTCTCGGGTGTGCCGTTATAACTTGTTAAGGTTGAAGAGTTGATACCTTATTCTTGCCTCATACACTTAGCAATCACTCTTTCATAACCAGCTATCTCACTCCTCTTAGCATCGTCATATCACCCTTACTCCTATGTTTAGGGTATTTGACATGTCCCATCTCTTTCTAACTAGAAGCTTTACATACACATATTCGGCCCGTGTCATTCAAGCTTCATTCTCACATTCTTCCTATCTAACAAGTACCTTCTAATCAAAACTAGTAGTTTCATGTACTCCAATCCCACTATGTTGTAACCTAACTAATCACAACTTAGGTCTAACTAATCAATTTTCCTTTTGTTAACCTTACCCTTTAGTCACATACTAATCCTCTATAGCCAAAACATAGATTATAGTAGGAACTACCATACATATATCATTTGCAGCAATTAGCACAATTATCCCTAAGTTTTATACCCATGAAAAGAATACAAATATTATTAGTACTTATTCGGGGTGGTTGCCACATACCATATAGAAAGTCAACTATTAACATATTCGGGATGATATATCGAGAGAATTTGGGCTTTCTCAACCAATTAAATACCTCTTTAGTAACACTATTGCACTGATACATACACCTATCAAATTGTGCCACTGCCTTCTTCCAACTAAAAGAAGCTAGTTCAACATCATCAATTTCAAGTACATGTGTAAGCTAAAAATTTGATGTATATCACAAACTAAGAACAAGTGTCCTCTATAGGAATAGATCCTATAAATGTGAAGGAAATATAGAAGTCAAGAGTTGGTTACATCCTCCTAAGAAGATGTGCTTGGAAATGCTACGACTCATATATGTAACTAGGTAAACCTATCATTTTTTAAGCATATGGATAACCATGCTATATCTTTCTCAATTGAACCAACATGATACAAATGGTACAAATGCAACTTTAGATGCAAATAACATAAAAGCATGTACATACCTTATGGGGTGGGATGGTCGAATAAAATGTGCTCAATCTAGTGTGTTGACATTTTAGCCAGCAATAACCTTGACCATAGTAAGCATAATATGAATAACATGATTAGGTAAAAGTGGAAATTGACTTCTTAACTTCGCTCTATTGCACGATTTGGATTATGAAGGAAGGTAACATTTCCTAAATATTCAAGCAGCCCCCTAATTATAAATTTGGCGCGCAACACATTCATAAGTAAGGCTCTACTAGACACGGCTTTGTAGACTCCCTAGGATGAACTACTCTAATACCATTTTTGTCACACCCCAACCCTAGGTGAGGCAAACAAGTACCATAAGCACACATGTTTTACAAGTGACCTATGATGAGAAAGTAAACTACTATGCAAATAGATTTACTAATGAGAAGTTTCGTATACAATACATGTCGACTAGTTGAACCGATACATGTCACAAGTGAAACTATAAATACAGATGATAGCTTTACAATGTCTACAAAGCCTCTACTGGAATCCATGACTATGCCATTAGGAAAATACGCATAGTAATGACTCGGCAAAGCCCCGAATCAACCTGAAGATCACCAACAACCGCTGAGTATCATGTGCTTCTATTGGGGAGATCTATTAGTTAAGTACATGTACCTGCAGAATGAAATGCAGCGTCCCCAATAAGGGACGTCAGTATGAAAGAATATACTAAATATATAAGGCATAATACAACCATATGTAAAATGAGAGCTCAAGTGAAACCAAATACCAATAGATAAGGATTAAAGACCACCTTTGCTTATATTTGTGGAATTGTGTATGTTACATTCTTTTCTTTACTTTAACGTTATAATTTTGATAAGACATATGTTACAAATGACCAGCTGATCAGTGGTAGAAGAGGATGACCCATGCTAGGTAATTTAACCCCTGGGATGTTGTCCTCATAATTCCACAAATTGGGATTGGCCCATGCTAGGTTTCCGCCCCTAAGCTGCCACCCTTCTATACCAATTAGGATCGGCCCATGCTAAGCTTTCACCCCTGAGCTGCCATATTCTATACCAATTGGGATCGACCCATGCTAGGCATTTGCCCCTAGGCAGTGACCCATAATTATACAGATTGCTTCACTTAGATTCTTTAATCTATGAGATTGTTGTTTTGATGTTCATAACTATTTTGATATTGTTCTTTTGATGATCATAACTCTTTTGACATTGCTGTTTTGGTGGTCATAATCATTGTTGAGATTTGGAACTATGGACCAGTAGTAGAATCCATACGAATATGGGCTTACGATAATGACAATGACGTGGGAAGAAAATATGACACCAACGTAATACTTAGGAGCTTCTATGACTCAGTAAGCATTTTGACACCTCAAATTGAAGCACATATCAAGTGAAGACATTTAACATTCAGCCAAGAGATTTGAAATCTATTTGATAGCGAAATACTCACTAACTAATATCAAATACAGGGTATACATGAACGTGGAACCAAGGGAGAATGTGGACAGATTCAACTTAAGGACGGATACATTTTCCAAGTAAGTACATATAAATGTACAATAGAGCAAGTAGGAATCTTGTGAGGTAACATTATAGTCTAACACAATGGGAGTAATAACCAACAAAGGGAACATATGAATATGTGAAAAGATGACATATATGATGGAACAAACAATTGAAGCAAGTTGGCAAGATATGGGCAGATTGTATATCCAACATATAAACAATGTACCATGTGTAATCTATGATCATTTTGATTTATATAAGGGGAGTAAGTACTAAGGGTATTTTGACGATGAAATAAGTTTAAAGCTCGTATGATAATACTTGGTAGAGTAAGTATGCACATTTAGTGATAAACTCATTATAGGAGTACTCACTTTGATGCTCTAGGGAGTAGGAACTGCAACTATGGGTCAGTCACTACCAAGGGCACTTAGAAAGCTTACTTTATAATACAAGTGTTGGTTTCATGCCAAAGAAATAGGGAATATAATAACCTTACATATCTTGCTGCACAACACTGGATATTACAATGACTTAACCGTCTTCCTTTCAGATTATTTATCTACAATGGAGTAAATAATAAAACTAGCATTAGCTGATCAACAAGTTTGAGCTACTTGATGAGACCTAAATAGTAATTGGCAGTATATGTATAATTGATCCCATCAAGGGTGTTCTTTCACCCATTCTCCTCTAATTTTTTCCATACAGTATACAACTTTCTTATAAGGTCCTCCTAAACTCCTCAGTTTTCATAACGTTTGGAAAACAGTATACAAAAGGATGCATAAAGTAAGCTCATGCAACAATCAATTAAGTGGTGTATCACTACAGTGTCAATGTTCTATCCTCTAAGCAGTTCCCATGACTTCTCTACACATATCCAGCCACACCTCCTTATTTTATGATACACAAAACAGTCCCTATGCATCACAATGTGGAAGTAGCAATATTAATCACGGCTTCCCACCAACATCCCATTAGTTCCCACTAACATTACCTTTAAGATGCTCAAAACGAGCTCACAATCAAAATTTAAGGGGACTCCACTGCATGGATATCCCAACAAGCACATCCTTCCTGAACATTTACCAAGATCACACCATATAGAGGGAACACCCCTAAGTTTATTAACACATACAAACTTTTACAAGCAATGTAAGAACAAGAGAAGGATGAAAATTTCCATAGCTTACCTTGCTGGACAGAAACCTCACTTGCTAAGACTTGGATTCTTCAAGGTTTAGTTTGTCCTCTCCCACTTACCTTGATGTTAAATCAGATTATCACTTGAATTCCTTAAGATCAGAGATGTTTTACCAACTTGTACTTTAACAACACATGTTTCCTTCAGATTTTAATGGTGAAGCTGTAGACCAGAACTGTTGGAGCTTCTACGGCTTTCCTTGGGATCAATTTTCTAGAGAATAAGTGATGAAGGAGATGTGATGATCTTGAGTGCTTTACAAGTACCTTCTGGACGTTTTCACTTAGTAAATTGGAGAAATAATATGGTCCTTTACTTTAAGCAAGCAGGTGCATAACCTCCTCAAGTTCTGCCACAAGTTTTTAAGTAGGTGCATCACCTTCTTTCCCTTTTCACTTAAAATGCAGTCCACCTATTTTAAGTATGTGCATCACCTACTTGCTCTTTTAACTTAAAATGCAGTCCACTTATTCTAGGTAGGTGCATCACCTACTTGCCCTTTTTAACTTAAAATTCAATCCACTAATTCTAAGTAGGTGCATCACCTACTTGCCCCTTTTAACTTAATATTCAGTCCACTAATTCTAAGTAGGTGCATCCCCTACTTGCCCTTTTCACTTAAAATGCAGTCCACTAATTCTAAGTAGGTGCATCACCTACTTGTCACTTACTAGCATAGTTTAGTCAAGCAAGCACCTCACTTATTTTGCACCATTTTCCCAATCTTAGTTTCTTTACAAGACCGTAGCACTAATATGCACTTGACCACTTTGACTTTTACATCGAATACCACCTTTCCCGAGTTTGAATTGTTTTTGAATTCACTTAGTCGTATATTTGTTGTAAGGCACGGGGTATTACAACTTTAAACCTATTTAATTGTCACTAGTCACATAGGAAACCGAGTCCATAACTATACCACAGGCAATTTATAAGGGTCATATAAATATAACTAATACACGTAGAATATGGGGTGTTACAAATTTTAAATTTTGTATACCAATTATTAAGTTCATAATCATATTTTTACAATAGAAGCCCAGTAATATGTGATCTCCTAACAATGTACATTTAATAACTTTATCGTAAAATTATTTAATCCTAATTACCAAAATTCAAGTTGACAAAGCTATACAATTTTCAAAAGTCATTCTTATCATTCTGAATTTGGTATGCCAATTAATAAGTCCACAAACACATTTTACAATAAAAGCTCAATGCAATTTCTTTCATAATCACTTTCAAGAAAAATATTTTCTTACATAGTATATTTTATCTCAAGCAAGGTTTCTACGTATTAACTTTATATTTATAAGATATTGTAATGTTTGACTGTATGCATAAGTGGTTTTCATGACATTATTTAATATTTTAAACCAACTATTACTTTGTTTTTATTTTATGTGTAGCTAAAATTTATACTTTCATCAACAATAACAAGTTTAACAAGAAAAAATTGGTGTTCATAATCAGAGAAACAAGAACGGAAAAATATTGTCTCTCTATTGACCTTGCCACCCATTTTCGAGGAGAAATAATCATCTCAGACAAAAAGCATGTATATAAGGGTCTTGAAATTGTTACCAACAAGATCACAAACAGTGAGAAACAAAGTGTACCGCACAATTTTCTAGGTATATTTATTTATTTCCAACAATATTTATATCAAATGACTACCTAGATAATTTAATAGCAGTAATTATAGATTCGAGTGGAAAATCTACTTTATTATTAATAAAATTATTTATTTCGATGGATGTTTTTTGTGAGAAAGTTAATTTGGTTACCGATATGAGTGAAAATGACTTTTTTAGATAAAAATTATGAATCCTTTCTATTTATGGTAAGATTTCGTGCATATCAATTGATTTGACGATATGTGTGTTAAGGGGGGGGGGGGGGGGAAGGGGTCATTGATATTTTCCACCGACATTACTACTGATTAACATATCTATTGAGTTTTAGCATAGAAGAATAAATTTTAATTGATTTTGTCTCCATCAATGATTTGAACTAGAGACCTTATGATTATTGAACCATTTGGATCGCTAAGTCAAACCAATTATTGTAAAATAAATCATACTATTTATTTATATTTGTTAATATGTTCAAAAAAATACATTTTTTTGAACTTGGTTTATTTTGATGTGAATATTAATTTGTCATTATTTTGTTTCACATTTTCTTAGGTGAAATATAGCTAGATTCTAACATCACGGCTGAAGATTACTTCTTGCAAGCCAATGTCTAAATAGAAATTTTTTTAAAGTCTGAATGTGTTCCAATAATTATGTAAAGCAATAAGTCATGAACCCTAGACTTGACATGGAGTTGATCAAATCGTCAATCTAGTTAATTTTTTTAGTTGTTTTATATAACAATCAAGGCTTATGTGGATTAAATATAATCATGCATCTAGCTTAAACTTTTCATATATAACATTCCTAATAATCTTTTTTGTTATCAAATCTATGTTTCACAAAATAAAATTATTCTTAAATTTATGTTGCGTGTAGGGCTAGTGGATGAGGTGTGGCAAATATGTAAACTAGATACAGATTACACCAAGGAATCCAACGGTCCATTGTTTTACTTGAAATGGAAAAATATTTAAGAGAAGAAAAAAGTTTAGACCAAAATGATTCTTCCATATTCAATAGCAAATATCAAGCCTATTTGTCATGCCCCGAGGTTACTCCCTAGACGCAACACGGTGCTTTGTGTCAAAAGTGACCCCAAGCTAACCTATGGCATGAAAAATATATACAATTTTAATGAAAACATGAAGCTAAAAATAGTTTAATATCTTAAATAGGGAAAAGCCCACGATATCTGAATATATAAAATATATGAAGAGTATAGTGATGGTTGAAAACAACACTTACAACTCAAGCTAAATCTACTCTAAGTCTAAAAGCCTCTAATTGATCTAAGTTGTTGTGACACGCCCCCAACTAACTCTTACAAGACCGAAACTGAAAAGTGAATACTACAAAGTCTAGCATGTCTAACGTCCTTGAACTATGAGGACCCACCACTAAACCTGATGAGTATGGACTGGAAGTCGAGCTAAGCGCGGTTTGGATGCTGAGCACCTGAACCTACATCATAAAACGATGTAGAGCAAAAGTATGCGTCACTACTTTGAATGTACTAAGCAAGCAGGATATCTTCTAGGCGGAACAATATAAACTGAAAAAAGAAATAGATATACTGATGCATTACTGAAAGTTGAGTTGGATGCAATGACCAAGTGTTAATGTTGAACTGATTATTGAAATAAATATTGAATACATGGTCAATGCAACATGAATATGAATATGGGAGATACTCTTACCTGACATAAACCACGTGAGCTAAACGTGGAGTACGATGTATACTCCATATCGAGAGTACCCAATATACCTTATCGAGGGTATAAAGGCATGACGATGGCGTGATAATTAAAATTGATGCCCACAGAGGGGAGTTATAAACCTACGAGGGGAGTAGTTCTAGGAATTGAGGGTACGTTAAACCCTAGTCCAACTCATTGCTAAGTTTACTCCCAACTGAATATAAAGCTTAGAAGCAACTGTAATTGAATAGCTCAAAATACTGATAATTATCTGAAAATGCATAATGTATATACTGAAAGGTATGAAATTCAAATTCTGAAGCATGATTTTCTTACTAATTTGCCGTGCAATTATAATTAATGAAATACAAATAATTAACACAAGCTACGGTTTTCGAGTTTTACACACGGGACTATACTACTTTTCCAAGAAACATGTAATTAACATCATAGAAACTATAACAGTTAAATTCTAATGGATCCCTAGGATGAAGGAACCATGGGTTTGAACAATTAATGGAGAAGCTCAAGAATTGGCTGAATTTTAGGGATCTAATGGCTGAAAGGAACCCACTAGTAAAATCTCACTTACCTGGTGAAGAAAACTACGGAGAAATCATTTTGATTTCGGGGATAAACTTGAAGGACAACTCAAATATTTATTTTGAGGTTTGATCCTAGCCTATGCCCGAAGTCCAAGTCTAAGTCCAAGTGTTTGATATTTAAAATATATTAATATAAATACGTACTTACCCAATTAAATGAGATCATTATTAATGTCAAGGTAATAGAGTTAAAAAAGAATGACCATAAATGTTGGGGAAGATTCTACCCTTAAAGAATTTGAAAGAATAAAATTCTTTATTCCAAATAAAAAATTGTTACATAGACAACGAAGAGAAAATAGTAAATTTACAGTCTATCAGTAAGGATCATTTAAGAAAATATATTCTACTTAATTCAATCACCCTGATGGAAGTTTGATTCAATGGTTGAATAAAAAAATTACTTATTATAACATGTGGCGCAAGTTAATATAAATACTTGTAATTGAAATAGTTATCAATAATTGTTTCTTCCTTTAATGGAACTAGACATAAAACTTATGACGTGTTGTGAAATAGTGTAATAATTGATGCATTATAACTTGAATGTATTCCTTGAGAAATATTATTGAGTTGTTTTTGCAATCCTTTTGAAATCGATATTTTCCTTAATTTTGTATGTGATCTCCTAACATTATGCATCTGGAAACTTCATCCAAAAATTATTTAAGCCTAATCACCAAAATTCAAGTGACATATTTTTAGGTTTTTTCAAAAATTATTCTTTCCCTAAAAGATATGAACAATTTTTAATTTTAAATACAAATTAATAAGTTCATATTCATATTTTTACTATAAAAGCCCAATTATATGTGATCTCCTATCAATATACATCTAATAACTTTATCCTAAAATTATTTAATCCGAATTACCAAAAATTAATTTGACATATCTATACATTTTTAAAAAGTAATTATTATCCTAAAAGATATCAGTAATTCTAAATTTGGTATGCTAATTAATAAGTCCACAAACACATTTTATTATAAAAATCCAATGTAGTTTCTTTCATACCACTTTCAAGATTATTTTTTTTTTACATAGTATATTCCATATCAAGTAAGGTTTCTACTTATTTACCTTATATTTACAAGATTTTTGAATGTCTAATAGTCACGCCTCGAGCATACACCCTGGGAAGGACTGGCACACGAGAACCATTGTTGGCCCCAAGAGAACCCTTAACCTGGCTTAATTCTTAGCGGAAGCCTTAAATAACAAGAAACAGTCTCAGAAGATAAACTCATGCAATAAACTTAAAATGTCTTAAAAGAAACATTCAACTAGAAAAAATGGCAACTCAAGTCTAAACATCAATATAATATGAAAAAGACTTATGAACGAACAATAACTAACTGTTTATGAAGCCTCTAACAACTAAGATGGACGTCGAGACAAGACCCACGACATCTTAAAGAACTAGAATAATGAAAAACATAAAAAAGGATCCTCCGAAAGCAAGGAGGGTCACCAACAACTCTGAAGATCAACTGGATCAACGATGCGCTGGATCCTGATCCAAGTTACTTCTATCTACATCATAAAAGATGCAGGCCAAATGGCATCAGTAAATTGAATGTACGAGCATATGAGGGGATTCTAAAACAATACATAGGCTTGAAAGGAACTGAAGGAACATTCATGGTCTCAACTCAACTCATTTCAATATAAAGTAGTAATATAAATGTATTATAAAGAAAAGCTTTTAAAACATGTGGATAACAACTCTGTGTATTGAAAAATACAATACTAACTCATTTTGTATGAAAATATACAATTTAAACTCTATTTGTATATGAAAATAGAAATAACTCTATGTATATAAGAATACAAAATATCTTTGTGGGATTTTCTCCAACCGACGACCATCACTAAGAGCTATGTGATGATACAACGTTTTGCCTCATGCTGCCAGGGCCATCCTATACCTTTCCGGGGGTATAGAACCTAACTACTAAGTGGATCCACTAGTCTATGCTAAAAAGAACTAAGGAATCATCTAAAAAGTATGAATGTTTTCTACCCATGCTGGCCATACGGTTTATGGAGACATTGAATTATCTGAACACAAGATCGTCCCTAAATCAGTGCTCAATACTTCTCCCAAAATGTAAGTAGCTCATATTTTTAAACAAATATAACTATTTCTGTGGTTTGAGATAATTACTCAAAAACTAGCCCAAAGTCTCTCTTCGAAATCAGTGTTTCCTCTCTTGCTTAAATGTGAAAACATTTACTCTTTGGGAATACTTATTTCCCATATTCTCTTTTGAAAAAACTGAATTTAATTTGTTACTCTTACTCAACTCAAAACTCAAGTCTTAAAACAAGTTTAAAGCATTTGCGAAAGATTTCTTGAAAAGACTTTAAAAACTCTCTAGACTTGGCTCGTAATTTTCCTTGAATTTGAATTGTGGATTCAAGGTTATGATTCATGTTTATGGATGATCTAATGATGTTTAAATGAACCTTAGAGTGTGGAAAATAACTAGAAAACATAGGTACGATTCGAGGGAACTTAAACAGAAAGAAGTGGGAAAGGGTAGAGGACTTGGTGACCCTGGCGTACTGAGTGGCGCAGGGCGCCAGACCTCATCCTACCGAACCTGTGTTGGGGTGCACTGAGTGGCGTGGTGCCACAGAGCCCAAACTATAGAGCGCTTCCTTTGGCGCACTGAGTGGCGCAGTACACCAGACCTCTGCCCAAAAAACCCACGAATTTCCTTATTCGTTTTTCGACCCTAAAGTGTCTAGATTCGATTGGTTTCTTCCCCAAACAATTAGACTCAAATACTTAACCAATGTATACAAGAATATACTAAAAAACAACCTCAAATATAATGCAATTAACTCAAGAACTCCTTAAAACATCAATAATCAAGATCCCAATAGAAATTTCAACAACATACATCAAGAACTCAATTATTCCACTTTCAGGAACGTAAATACGTTGAATTAAATAATGATTGGCACGTGGGTGAATGAACCCAATTCTATGTGATCTCACATACCTCGTAGGGATTAATCGTTGGTGAAATCCGCAAGCAAAACTCAAGAACACGACGAACCGTGGCCTTTCTTCTCTTTTCTCCTCTTTTCTCTTGTCTCAAAGCCCTAGCATAATTTTCCAATGCGTAAACTGAACCAAATCAGTTTAGACCCAAATTAAATTACTAAAAAAGAATTAAACTAATTGGGTAGGGAAATGGCCAAAATACCCCTTTTAAATCCGGGTAACTTGCCTTAACTGGACAGCCCAACTTCGAACGAGAATATCTCCCATATACGAGCTCAAAAAATTTCAAAATAGGTGGCGTTGGAAATATAATTCAAAGACCTTTCATTTGATATCTTATGGCACACCTAACTCATTCTGTATTGAGAGTTCTGGTCGTTTGATGTTGACCCAAAACTCATACTTAGCATAACTTGCCAATATTTCCAAATTTAATCTTTCCAAAAATGGTT
Source organism: Solanum acaule (assembly GCA_036250505.1). Lineage (NCBI taxonomy): Eukaryota > Viridiplantae > Streptophyta > Magnoliopsida > Solanales > Solanaceae > Solanum > Solanum acaule. The sequence continues at coordinate 29,564 of JAJOOR010014794.1, forward strand.
TCTTTCTTGTTCTAGTTCTTTCATATAGCGTGGTGTTACAATATCTCCCTCTTGGGAACATACTTCCTCGAATGAAATTGCTCTTAGTAGGCTAAGGGTGTAATATCTAACATTCAGCTCAAACACCCAACAAGCAAAATATAAATACAACCTGCCAACTTAAAAGAAATGCCAAGGACAGGATTAGTAGTTTAATTTTGAATTTCACCGGATTCGAAGAGATGTAGGTATCTCTTCTTCATATCCTCCTTAGCTTCCCAAGTAGCTTCCTCAACAAACTAATTTCTCCAAAGAACTTTGACTGATTTTACTTCCTTGGTTCTCAACTTGCGAAGCTAGCGGTCTAAAATCTGAAAAGGAATCTCCTCATAATATAAGTTATCCTTAATACCAGTATCTTCAGTAGGTATGATAAGGGAAGGATCTCCATACACTTCTTCAACATGGAAAAGTGAAATACTGGATGAACCACTGCTAACTCTTGGAGTAGCTCTAACTCGTAAGCTACATTGCCAATCATTTTGGATATTCTGTAAGAACCAATATACCAGGGACTAAGCTTCCCTTTCTTACCAAATATCATAACACCATTCATGGGTGAAACCTTCAAGTATACCCAATCATCTACTTCAAACTCTATGTCTCTTCTCCTAACATCAGTGTAGGATTTCTGACGGTTCTGCGCTATTTTCAACCTTTCTTGAATAACTCTCACTTTCTCTATAGCTTGATGAACTAAGTCTGGTCCTATCAACCCAATTTCACCAACTTCAAACCATCGAATAGGAGATCTGCATCTTCTTCCATAAAGAGATTCATAAGGAGCCATCTGGATTCTAGAATGACAACTATTGTTATAAGCAAACTCAATCAGAGGTAAGTGATCATCCCAATAACCTTTGAACTAAATCACACAAGCCCTCAACATATCTTCTAAAGTTTGAATTGTGTGCTCTGCTTGACCATCTGTCTGAGGATGAAAAATAGTACTTCAGTTCACTTTTGAACCCAAACCTTTCTGAAAAGACTTCCAGTAGTGTGCAGTAAATTAGGAACCTTTATATTATATAATCAAAACTGGAACCACATGAAGTCTTACTACCTCTTGAATATATACCTTGGCATAATCCTCTGCTAAAGGGTAGTCTTTACAGGCAAAAAGTGGGTTGATTTACTCATTCAATCTACAATCACCCAAATCGATCATGCTGCCTGCGAGACCGTGGTAAATCTGTAATAAAATCCATATTGATTATCTCCTACTTCCATTCTGGAATCTCTATATTCTAAGCCAGACCAACGGGCCTTTGGTGTTCTACCTTAACTTGTTTATAATTCAAACACTTAGCAATGAACTCAGCAATACCTTTCTTCATACTATTCCACCAATATACTTCTCTCAAGTCACACTACATCTTTGTGGAACCCAGATGGATTGAATATCTGGAGCTATGAGATTCCTCCATGATCCTCTCTTGGAGTTCATCCACCCTTGGTACGCACAAACTACCTTGATACCTCTATACACCACCCCCCCTTGTTCAAAAGCCATTACTTTTTGCTTATGAACATTTACCTTCAATTCAAACAAACAAGGATCTTGGCCTTATTTCTCTTTCACTTCTGACACTAATGATGATTCAGCCCCATTCATCACCACTACTCCTCATTTGGTAGAATCCATCAAATGGACCCCCAAACATTCAAGTATGTGCATCCTTGGCTAACTCTTTCTTTTATTTCTCAACATGGGCGGTACTACCCACAGACAACCTTATCAAAGCATCAATAATAACATTAGCCTTACTTAGGTGATATAGAATACTCATGTCATAATGCGTGAGTAATTCTAACCACCTCCTGTGTCTTAGATTAAGCTCTTTCTGACTAAACACATAATGAAGGCTCTTGTGATCAGTGAACACATCTACATGAACACCATAAATATAGTGACACCAGATCATCAAAGCGAACATTACGGCATCCAACAATAGATCATGGCTTTGGGTAACTTTTCTCATGAACCTTCAGCTCTCTGGAGGCATAAGCTATAACTTTACCATTTTGTATTAACACACAACCAGTCCAACTCTGGATGCATCACAATACATAACAAAACCTTGTGTATCTTCTGGTAAGGTCAATACTAGGATAGTGGTCAACCATTTTTTCAATTCTTAAAAGCTCTTCTCATAAGCTTTAGACCATTGAAACTTAACTATTTTCTGAGTCAACTTTGTCAAAGGGGACAAAATGGATGAGAACCCCTCGACAAACCTTCTATAATATCCAGCCAAACCCAAGAAACTCCTAATATCTGTTAGAGATGTGGGTCTAGGCCAATTCTGCACTGCCTCTATTTTCTAAGTATCAACTCTAATTCCATCACATAAACAATGTGGCCTAAGAATGCCACAGACTCAAGCCAGAACTCATCCTTAGAGAACTTAGCATACAACTCTATATCCTTTAGTGTTTCGAGAACTACTCTTAGATGACTAGCATGATCTTCCTCATTCCTTGAATAGATTAGAATGTCATCAGTGAATACGATAACAAACATATCTAAATAAGGTTTGAATACTCTCTTCATAAGGTCCATGAATGTTACAGGAACATTGGTCAAACCAAAGGACATAACTAGGAACTCATAATGACCATGGCGGGTCCTGAAAGCTGTCTTAGGGATATCACTTTCTCTTACTCTAAACTAATGATAGGCAGATTTGAGGTCTATCTTAGAAAAGCAAGTGGCACCCTGAAGTTGATCGAAGAGATCATTAATTCTCGAAAGAGGATACTTATTCTTGATAGTAACCTTGTTTAATTGACAGTAATCTATGCACATTCTAAGAGAACCATCGTTCTTCCTCACAAATAAGACCGGGCCGTCCCAAGGTGAGACACTTGGTCGAATAAAACCCTTCTCAAAGAGATCTTTCAACTGCTCTTTTAACTTTTTCAAATCTGTTGGTGCCATTCTTTATGGAGTAATAAATATAGGATAAGTATCAGAAAGAATATCTATACCGAAGTCTATTTCTCTCTAAGAAGGGACTTTAGAAAGATCATCTAGAAAGACTTCTGGAAACTCTTTACAACTATAACTAATTGAATATAAGGTCTCTCAACACTAGAGTCATTAACTCAGATTAAGTGATAGACACAACCCTTGGAAACTAATTTTCTCGCATTAAGGTACTAAATAAAATTACCCTTAGGCACTATTGAACTAATCTTTCACTTTATAACAGGCTAATTAGGAAATTGGAACTTAAAAACACGAGTTCTACAATCGATTGAAGCATAACAGGCACGAAGTCAGTCCATACCTAGAATGAAATCAAAATCTACCATATCTAACTCAACTATATCAGCCATGGTGCTCTTGTGATTGACGGAAATGGAACAATCACGATACTCTCTTAGCTAGATTACACTCACCAACAGGTGTATAAACACTGAAAGGCTCAAGATGTTTCTTAGGAAGAACATCAAAATTCATCGCAACATTAGGAATCACAAAACACATACTCACTCCTGGATCTAGGAAAGGATAAACATTAAAGTTAAAGACATGGATCATACCAGTGACAACATCTGGCGAATCCTCTTGTTTTTGGCGACTAGTGATAGCGTACAAAAGGTTTTCTACTCCTCCTGCCCCTGAAGTAGTAGCTCCTCTAGATGAAGCTCTGTCTGGTGGAGCAACTGAAAAAAAAATAGGCTCTATTGCCCCCATATCCATTTCCTTGTCGGTTCTTAGGGCACTCTTTCATAAAATGACAGTTCTGACAACACTTGAAGCAGCTAGTGGAGCCATCACGACACACCCTTGAGTGGCTCCTACCACACTTAGCACATGCAGGAGTCCTATTACCCCCTTGTGCCACACTACCTTGTGACTGCGCATGTCTAACTCTCAAATTTTGTGAATTGTGATTGTGGAACTCACCTCTATTCCTTGGTCCAGGTGAACTACCATATGATGTAGAATGTCCCTTATGTTTCTTTTGGAAGGATGACTGGTTGGCATTACCCTTCTGTTGCCCGAAATCATTCCATGTCTTAGTTCTCTTATTTCGAAACTCTTCCCTATCTTTCAACTTCTCTTCCTCAACCTTTTGTACATGGATCATCAGCCTTGCTATGTTCATATCTCCTATCAGCATAGCTACCTTGCCTTGTTTACTTGACAGATGAGACAACCCAGCAATGAACAAACTCATCCTGCTTCTCGTGTCAACAACCATCTCCGGAGCATAACGAGAAATTTGGGTGAACTTCAAACTATATTATGAACACTCATAGATTCTTGCTTAAGAGTGTGGAATTATTGTACCTTAGCATCTCTCAGTTCACGGGGAAAGAAACGCCCCAAGAAGGCCTCCTCAAACAAAGCCCAACTCACAAGTGGTGCACATTTAGCTCTATTCTTATTCCATTGATCAAACCAGATTCTAGCGACACCCTTCATTTGGTATGCTACTAGTTCCACCCTTTCAGCATCAGCAATGCACATAATTTCAAAAACCTTTTGAAGTTCCTTTACAAAGTTTTATGGTTCCTTAGTGACACTTGAACCAGTGAAGCTTGGAGGATTTATCCTTAAGAACTCACGGACCCTAAAAGTATTAGCCATATCCTGTCGATTTTCTCTCTTTCCAACTTGATTGGTCACCGCTTGAATAAACATCTAGATAGCTTCCTAGAACTCTACATTGGTGACCTCTCTCCTTGGGGTTTCACTTCTCGTGCATTCGGTACCCATGGATCTTGTGGTGCAACATTCCTTCTAGCGGGATGACCTCTGACAGCTCTTCGTGGCGGCATGATTTTAAAGACATGCGCAAGCACGAATTAGAAGAAACCTTTTAGAGATGAATTTTATCGCACGAAATAAGTATGAAAGAAGTGAGATGGTTCCCAAATGTCGCATCCTCCTAATTATAGATTTGGTGTGCTTCACACCAATAACTAGGACTCTACAAACCCAACTTCATAGACTCCTTATGACTCTTGAACTCTCTACTCTAATACCAACTTTGTCATGCCCCGAGGCTACACCTTAGGTAGGACTGGCATCGATGACCATTGTTGGCCCCAACCGAGCCCTTGGCCTTGCTTAACTCTTAGCGGAAGACTTAAATAAAAAGAAATAGTCTCAAAAGATAAAATCATATAATAAACTTAGAATGTCTTAAAAGAAACATTCAACTAACCAAAAAAACAACTCAAGTCTCAACATCAATACTGAAAATGGAAAAGACTCATGAACAAACAATAACTAACTATCTATACGGCCTTTAACAACTGAGATCGATGTCGGGACAAGACCCATGACATCCTAAAGAACTAGAATAACGAAAACAATAAAAAGGGATCCTCTGAAAGCAAAGAGGCTCAACAACAACTCTGAAGCTCAACTGGATCAGCTATGCGATGAATGTTGATCCGGGTTACCTGTATCTTCATCATAGAAGATGCTGGCCAAATGGCATCAATACATTAAATGAACGAGAATTCGAGGGGAATTCTAAAACAAGACATAAGCTTTATAGGAACTAAAGGGACATACCTGGTCTCAACTCAACTCATTTCAATATAAAGAAGTAAAGAAAAGCTTTTGATTCATGTGGATAACAACTTTGTGTTTTGAAAAATACAATAGTAACTCAGTTTGTATGCAAAGATACAATTTAAACTCTGTTTGTATATAAAAATACAAATAACTCTTTGTATATAAGAATACAAAATATCTTCGTGGGAGTTTGTCTAATCGACAACCATCACTATGAGCTATGTGATGAAATAACATTTTGCCTCACACTGCTAGGGCCGTCCTATACCTTGCAGGGGGTATAGAACCTAACTACTAACTGGATCCACTAGTCTAAGATAAAAAGCACTAAGGAACCATCTAAAAAGTATGACCCTTTTCTACTCATGCTAGCCACATGGTTTATGGAGACTTTGAATATCTGAACTCAAGCTTGTCCCCAAATCGGTGCTCAATACTTCTCCCAAAATGTAACTAGCTCATATCTTCTCAAAACATAACACTTTCTGTGGTTTGAGATAATTACTCAAAAACTAGCCCAAAGGCCTCTCTTGGAAATCGATGTTTTCTCTCTTGCCTAAATGTGAAAACATTTACTCATTGGGAATACTTAGTTCCCATATACTCTTTTGAAGAAAAATGAACTTCATTTATTAATTACTCTTACTCAATTAAAAACTCAATTCTTAAAACAAGTTTAAGGAATTTGCAAAAGACTCTTAAAACTCTCTAGACATGGCTCTTTAGTTTCCTTGAATTTGAATTATGGATTCAAGGTTATGATTCATGTTTATGGATGATCTCATGATGTTTAAACGCACCTTAGAGTGTAGAAAAAAACTAGAAAATATAGGTACGATTCGAGGGAGCTCAAACGGAAATAAGTGGGTAAAGGTAGAGGACGTGGCGACCCTGGCGTACTAAGTGGCGCAGGGTGCCAGACCTCATCCTAGAGAACCTGGGTTTGGGCACACTGAGTGGCGTGGTGTGCCAGAACCCTGCCCAGAAAACCCACGATTTTACTTGTTCGTTTTTCGACCCTAAGGTGTCCAGATTCAATTGGTTTCTTTCCCAAACACTTAGACTCGAATATGCAACCAAAGTATACAAGAATCTACTCATAAAAAACCTCAAATCTTATGCCACTAACTCAAGAACTCCTCAAAACCTCTACAATCAAGATCCCAATAGAAACTTCAATAAAATCTATCAAGAACTCAATTACTCTACATTCAAGAATGTAAATACCCTGAATTAAATCATCATTGGCGCGTGGGTGAACGAACCCAATGCTCTATGATCTCACATACCTCGTAGGGATTAACCCTTGGCGAAATCTGCAAGCCAAACTCAAGAACGCGACAAACCTTGTCCTTTCTCATCTTTTCTCCTCTTTTCTCTTCTCTCAAAGCCCTAGCATAATTTTGCAATGCGTAAACTGAACCAAATCAGTTTAGACCCCAACTAAATTACTAAAAATGAATTAAAATAATTGGGTAGGTAAAAGACCAAAATACCCCGCCTAAATCCGGGTAACTTATATGGACAGTCCCACTTCAAACAAGCATATCTCCCTCATACGAGCTCAAAAATTAGCAAACTCGATGGCGTTGGAAAGATAATTCAAAGACCATTCATTTGATATCTTATGGCACACCTAAGTCATTCTGTACTGAGAGTTATGCTCATTTGAAGTTGACTCAAAACTCATACTTAATCTATCCAAAAATGGTTTCTTTCTAGTTCTAGTTCTTTCAAATAGCGAGGTGTTACCTTAATTGTACGCATGAGTGATTTTAATGAGATTATTTATATTTTAAAGTAATTATTATTTTGATTTTATTACATGTGTAGCTAAAATGAATAATTTCATAAACAATAACAAGTTCAACAGGAAGAAAGCGGTATTTATAATGGGAGCAATAGGAACGGGATAATCTTGTCTCTCTGTTGACCTTGCCACCCAGTTTGGAGGATAAATAATCAAATCGGACAAAATGCGAGTATATAAGGACCGGATATTGTTACCAAAAGGATCACACACACTGAGAAACAAATTGTACCGCTCTATTTGCTAGGTATATATATATTTATTTTCAACAATATTTAGATGAAATGACTACCTCAATAATTTAATAGTAGTAATTAAATATTTCAGTAGAAAATAAACGCTATTATAAAAAAATATTTATTTCAATAAGTGTATTTTGAGAAAGTTAATTTAGTTACAGATATGATTGAAAAAGACTTTTTTTTAGTAAAAACTTATGAATATTTTATATTGATGTCAAGATTTCGTGCATCTCAACTAATTCGATGTGTGTGTGTTGGGGTGGGGGTGGGGGGTCTTTGCTATTTTCCACCGACATAAAATTGATTAACATATCTATTGAGTTTTAGCATATAAGAATAAATTATTAATTGATTTTGTCTCCGTCAAAGATTTGAACTAGAGACCGCATGATTCTTGATCCACTTGGATCATTGATTCAAACCATTAACTGTTAAATTAAAATAATGTTATTTACGTATATTTATAAATATGTTCAGAAAAAACACATTTTAAGTGATTAGTTTATTTTGATGTTAATATTTATTGACCATTATTTTTTTCACATTTTCTTAGGTGAAATTGATCTACATTCCAACTTCAAGACTGAAGATTTTTTGTTGTAAGCCATTGTCTACAAAGAAAATATTTTGAAGTCTGAATGTCTTCCAGTCATTTTTGGAGGGTCAAACTCATATACTAAAAAACTTGTGGAAGACCATGTATTCATGTTCAAACATAAGTATGATAGTTGCTTCATTTGGAATTATGTAGACGAATCAGTCTTAAACAATAGAGTTTACATGAGGGTTGATCAAATGGTCAACGCATGTAATTATTTTAATTGTTTTATATATCAATCAAGGCTTACATTGAAGAAATAATCATGCATCTAGCTAAAACTTTACTTATATGCTTTTCTTTATAATATTTTTTGTTATCAAATCTATGTTCCACGATATAAATTTATTCTTAAATATTTGTTGCATGCCAGGCTAGTGGATGAGGTGCGGCAAACATTTATTTCTGTTGCAGATGATATCAAAGGAATTCTATGGTCCATTGTTTTCTTTGAAATGGATAGATATTTAATAGATTTTTTTTTGTCGAAGATGATGATTCATCAATCTTCAATCACATATATCAAGCTTCATACTCGTTCATTAATTTATCACAAACTTCACAAGATTCAACCATTAATAAATGAGAAAATGTTTTTGGTGCATCATATTATTGCTACTGACATTTTCAAGTAAGTTAGAAAAGAAGGTGTTGATGAAGCATGGAGGAATATTTTTTTGAAACCGTGGCTGGATATTGTGAAAATATTTCTCAAAAATGATGAGCACAATAGCATTATTGAGTCTAATAAACTATCATTATTGGTATCTTCTGTTAGTTTGTCTCTTGGTAACTTTTGGGTTTATTTTGTACATTTTGTACCGTACAACAGATAAATATTATATTTCTCTTCTTTGTATTTATATTATTCTTGTCTTCCTGCTTTTATTACCTATGTTCCATTTAATATGTGTCTTTTGCATCTTGTTTTTTAGGTTTAGGCTTGTCCACTCGGTGGGTTGTAGTGAACGCCATTATGGCCCGACTTAGGGTCATGACTCTATGTTAGGGGGAAAACAAAGTTATTTATAGAGAAAAGACGATACCTACCTATTGATGTTTTATAAAAAAATAATATTTTAAGGTCTGATCCAAGAGCAAGTCCAAGTCTTTGATATTTGATATATATTAATAGAAATACTCACTTAGCCAATTACATGAGATCATTCTTAATGTCAAGGTAATAGAGTGAAAAAAATTACCATAAAATTTGGGAAGATTCTACCCTTAAAGAAATTGAAATAATAAAATTATTAACTCAAATTTTAAAATTGTTACATAGTTAAAGAAGAGAAAATAGTAAATTTGCAATATATCGGTAAGGATCATTTCAGGAAATATATGCTACCAAATTCAATCACGATGATGAAAGCTTGATTCAATTGTTAAATAAAAAAATATGTATTATTTCATGTTGCACAAGTAAATATAAATACTTGTAACTGAAATAGTTATCGATAATTGTTCCTTTCTTTAATGGAACTAGACTTAAAAGTTATGAAGTGTTGTTAAATTGTGTAAGAATTGACGCTTTATCACATGAATGTATTCCTTTAGAAATATTATTGAGTTCTTTTTGCAATCCTTATAAAATTGATCTTTTCGTCTATTATGTGTCTGATCTTCTAACAATGTGCATCTAAAAACATCATCCTAAAATTATTTGAGCCAAATCACCAAAATTCAAGCTGACATATCTGTAGGTTTTTTCAAGAACTGTTCTGATCTTTAAAGATATGAATTTTATTAAATTTTATGTACCATAATCACATTTTTACTATAAAAGCCCAGTTAGATGTGATCTCCTAAAAATGTACATCTAATAACTTTATCCTAATATTATTTAACCTAAATTACAACAATTCAAGTTGAGATATCTATACATTTTTCAAAAGTCATTCTTATCCTAAAAGCTATTAGTAATTCAGAATTTTGTATACCTATTAATAAGTCCACAAACATATTTGACTATAAAAGCTCAATAAAATTTATTTCATAACAACTTTAAAGAAAAATACATTTTTTCACATTGTATATTCCACCTCAAGCAATTTTTCTACGTATTAACTTTATATTTAAAAGATTTTTGAATGTATGGCGGTATGCACGAGTGGTATTCATGAGATTATTTACTATTTTAAACTAATTATGATTTTGATTTTATTTTATGTGTAGCTAAAATGAATATTTTCATCAACAATAACAAGTTCAACAAGAAGAAAGTGGTGTTCATTATGGGAGCAACATTAACAGGAAAATGTCGTCTCTCTGTTGACCTTGCCACCCATTCTTTTAGGAGAAATAATCAACTCTGACAAAATACAAGTATATAACGCAGTTGAAATTGTTGCCAACAAGATCACAGACACTTAGAAACAAGGTGTACCGCACTATTTTCTAAGTATATATATTTAATTCCAACAATATTTACATGAAATGATTACCTAGAAAGTTTTATAGTAGTAATTAATGATTCGAGAGGAAAATAAACTTTATTATTAACGTTTTTTATTTCAATAAAAGTTTTTTCTGAGAAAGTTAATTTGGTTACAGATATGAGTTAAAAATTTCTTGTTTAATTCTTTGTGCGTATAACCTTCAATATCTTATCTTATTTTATGAAAAAGACTAGAACATCGTAAATTACTGTAAAAAGCAACTTCTATCAAGAATATTACGCCGATATTGAATTGATGTTAAGTGTGGTGATCATATCGTAGGCAATGACATGTAAAGGATAATTCATTGGAGTATGTAATATGATGATTATTTATATACTCCTCGAGTAGTTTAACAAATAATGTCTTATATATTAGTGGTTCAGATATGAAATACATTACCAATTAAAGAAATACCAATGATCAATTCAAGGAGATACATATATTAATTTCGATATTGATAAACTTTTGTTGATCGATAAAATTAAATTTATGTAGATGTGTAGTTAAATTAATTTATATATATATTAATAAAATCATCTAATTTCACTCAGTTTAGATCCCTAAAAGGGTGAGAAAAAAGTTAAGGCCATGTGGGGGTATGGAAAAGACCAAAAAACCCCTCCTTAAAATAGATGAAATGGCCTAACTAGAGAGGCTGCACCCAAACAGACATATCTCGTTCATCTGAGCTTGAATTTAGCAAACACGGCGGCTTTAGAAAGAGCTCTCAAAGGCCTTCGATATGATAGCTCATGGGCCACCTAACTCCTTATGTGCTTGAAGTTATGGTCGTTGAAGTTTACCCAAAAACTCAAAATTTGAAGAGTAACTTGTACGAATGTCAATTTAGCGCTTTCTAATTCTGAGTTGTTACACAATCCTCATGTCAATTCTAGGGTTCAAGACTGAGTTCTATACATTAATCCAAATGACGCAACTATCATTCTTATATTTGAACATTAACACATGGTCTTCTACAAGTTTTTCAATATACGAATTTGACCCTCCAACAATTATTCGAACATATTTAGACTTAAAAAAAAAAAAGTTATGAAGACAAAGTCGTGCAAATAGAAATCTTCAGCCGTGAAATCATAATCTAGCCCTAAGAAAATGTGAAATAAAATAACGGTCAATTAATATTCATATCAATATAAACCAATCACAAAAATGTGTCTTTTTTCTAATATATTTATATCTATATTTAATAATATGATTTTTTTTAAAAGTTAATGGTTTGACTAAGTGATCCAAGTAGATCAAGAATCATGAGGTCTCCGGTTCAAATCTTTGTTGGAGACAAAATCAATAATTAATTTATTCTTATTTACAAAAACTCAATAGATATGTTAATAATTTCTTATATCGGTGGAAAATAGCAATGAACCCCCCCCCCCCGCCCCCACCCCCAAACAGACACACATCAACAAATTAGTTGTGATGCACAAGGTGAGTTAATATTAAAATAAATTAATAAATACCGACCTTAAGAGGTTGATATATTTAAATTATTATTTCATTTAAATATATTGACTTCAAGATGTTGGTATTTATTAAATATTTTTAAATATAGATAATTATTTTAAAAGATACCGACATCCTGTGGTCGGTAAATTAACACTTCTTTTAAAAAAAGAATGATAATCTCAAAATCCTAAGTGATCTTTTTCACTCCTAAGCCTCCCTCACTCCTCTCTCATGCCCGACCCATCCCTGATCCACCCCCGACTGATGCTTAACCCCACCCATCCCCGACCGGTGCTGCAGCAGCAGGACACGCCACAATCCTCGATCGGCGCGCCACCTCAATAAGCAACAACAGCAGCAGGTCGCAGCAACACCACACTGCCACCACAATTTTTCAACGATATTTCTTGGGCACCGATTACAGTTCACACAATGTCCCAATATAATGTATATGGTTTTAAATTTGCCACAGAGAAATACTCAAAGAATAAGAAAACTAGTAATAATGGTGTTTGGGTAAAAGATGATGATGGAAATCAGAATGAGAATGTTGATTATTTTGCCATCCTACAAGAGATTCTAGAGTTGGAGTATTCAGGTTGGCCAACTAAAAAAATAGTATTTTTTCGATGCAAGTGGTTTGATCTAGCTGCAAGAGTTACGAGGGAGCTTAAGCCGCATAATATCATTGAAGTCGAGCACACTAGGAAGTATGAGGCTTATGATCCTTTTATTATTTCACATAATGCTACAAAAGTGTACTATGCTCCTTATTCGTTGTGTAGGGATAAGTCTGATTGGTGGGTTGTAATCAAAACCAAGCCGATGGGGTGAGTGGAAGTTAAGAATAAATTGGATTTTGCATATCAAAATGAAATATCAAGTGTTCATCAAGTAGTGTATGCTGAGTTAGAAATGAATTTGGAGCATCCTGATCACATTTTAGATGAAGTTAATAGGGAAGAGTTAGATATGCCAACAAATATGGAGCAGGATGAGGAGAAAACTTTCAAAGAGGATTAATGGATAGATGAGGAAGAAACTTCCGAAGATGATGCATGTGAATGGATATATGATGAAGAAACTTCCGAAGAGGATGAATAACAATTTGTATATTTTGTTCACTATTTTTAGCTATTTATATTTGAGTATACTTTATATTTTAGTAGTTTGAAATCATTTTTTTTAATATATGTTTTTGTGTAACAACATTTTCCCGTCGTTATAGAAAAGCCATCGGGGAAAAATTTTGGGCCAGAAAAGTTGTTTGTAGTAACTTGAGATTTCCTAGCCTAGTCAAGATTTGGATGAAATCGGAGCAAGTGAGGTCTAGGGAAATCTGGTAACAAATGAGAGATTTAATAACTAATGTGATTACATGAGTGGATAGCTAAGACGTTAAGGAACCCGTATGACTTCACAGGATTGAATTCGGGCACGTAGAACTCCCGAAACTGATCTTAGTGTGAACAAGTAGTTTCTGAGTGTAATGGGATGAAGGTGTGTTGTCAAATGGGGGTTTGAAGCTCTTATTTCAACTCTCTGTTTCCGTGCAGGCCACTAGGACGGGATTATTCCCGCCAGGGCGAGGCTGTTGTGGTGGGATAGGGGCTGCTATAGCGGGCCAGTCGCGACTTAATTCGGAAATAAACCCCAAAATGTCTTTATTCTACAATTTTCGTTCTTTGAGAGTTAGGAGACGAACCAGGGTGACTTCTTGACATTTTTTCACCATTCTTGAAGCTAAAGGTAAGTTTTTACTCCCCGAATACATTTTTTGATCCGTAGAATGTAAATACTTGGGTAATTATTATTGGGGGGGGGGGGGCGGGGCTTTGGAACTATTTTGGATGCTGGGAATAAGCCATTAGGATCATGGGTTTGGCCTAGGGTTGGTAATATTGATTGTAATCCGGGTAATAATTATGCCTCGTTTATTGATCCTCGCATTGTATTGATTGTTTGTAGAGAAAGAATAAGCGGAAAGAATCTGGAAAGGGAAGAATCAAATATCTTAGGAGGGTTCAAACTTTATTCGAGGTAGGTGATGGTTTTGATTTCATGTGGGTGTGAAGTATGTTAGTATTTACTTCATTTATTGCATATATGTATGTGAATGTTGCACTATCGATCACACTAATCATTAATGAGTATGAATGAATGATTGTATGCCATGAACCAACACTTGATTGTATGATTATGAGAATGCACATTGTGATTGTGATTTTGACTTGTTGAATGGATCTGGTGTTACGTTCCAACACGATAATTTGGATCGGGTACCACGTTCCAGCACATATATGGGATCGGGTGTCATATCCGGCACACTAATTGGGATCGGGTACCACGTACATGTACACTAACAATTTGGGTTTGGGTTCCATGAGAGGACCATTGACTTTTCATAAAGATGTATTACTGAGAATGTTGAATTGTTCGTTGATCCTGATATGATGACTGATATTG